>CAKNXH010000795.1:139107-149610 GCA_932178445.1 Andricus quercusramuli | reverse complement strand
AACTGATCTCCTCTTCCAAATCTGTCGTATTTATACACGAGATCCCTCTTAAGATTTCCGTAGGGGTGAGTGTTATTAGATGTAGGGATTCATCTTGGTTCCAATCAGCGCTGATAATCAATTAGGTAGAAGAGTAGTAAGTGTCTAATTATCCAATGGGCATTAATAATTATATTTGTGCCCATTTACAGAAAGTATCGCGGTAGCTATAATGCAATATATCCCTTCCTAGTCCAAAGGGGTAATTAGTAGGATAGCCAATCAGCGATGAGGAATCTTAATGTGCCGAAATATGGAGAATGGGGCTGTTACCAAAATATATGGTATCCCTTCCTAGATGTCCAAGGATTAGACATTCTTATGTGTAGAAGGGCATAAAGTTTGCGTGTGGTATTTCTGAGAGGCTCAAACTCCTACAGCTGTCACTTTGATTGAGATATTTATCGCTTTTGTATCGAAGATGCTAGTGTTCGTTGCATAGATATGAGTAGGTCAAGATGCTCAAATCATTTAGATGAATAGTATAGGTAGCAGCATTTTTTAAACGTATAGGATTGAAGATGTGGCTAGTTTTTATGATTGCTTCGTTGATTGGGGTATCAAATTGTTGCAGTTATTTTGATCTAGTATTTCAACTCAATATGATTCGCTTTAGACGATCAGTGAAAATTAAGGAGAACAACTTCAAGGCCTATTAGCATAAGTATACAAAAGAGAATGACAGTTGGAGATTTTGGAAGGTAATTGATCTCGAAATTTGAATCAAGTTGATCATGAATATAGCTATCAAAACGTTGCATTCTTTCAATTCATTTGCCGCATCAACTTGATACTTGGTAGTTCTGTGTGCTCACCTTGGTCTATTGCGCTGTTTGTTACATACCTGATCTTCACGAATGATCTTCAGAATATTAGGTTTGCTTGTAATATGATTTGGACAATAATAATTTGAGATGGGGTATGATCTTTCAGCTTGTTGTTTTATTATTGAATATAAATGTTATGCAGTTATGTAGTTCAGTTTCTCAAGTTGGAAGTTCTTATTCCAATTCTATTTAACCGCTAATCAAGTGTGACTTTGGAATTCGAGATGTTTTAAGGGTCTAATTTGGAGTTCCGATTCCAAATCAAGTTCTCAAGTGCCCAATGTGGATCATTGAATTACTATTACCCTGCGGATTTTTAGATTACTTAAATTTCCACTGTAAAGGTAAATGACGAATTCTACATCTACAAGTCCATATACTATCTCTCTCTCTCTCCCTCTTCTCAGCAAACTGTCTTCGTAAAATCTTTCAATAAATGTCTAAGCTGTATTTAGAATCTCTCTTGAATTCGTTTGCCCCTAAATCCTGTTTCCTTAGCTCAGAACATTATGTTCTGCAAATGAATCAGGAAATACTTTACAAACCTTGTGTCTAACTCCTAAATACCATCCTAGGACGCAAACATTTAAAGACTGGTGAATAACAGTTTAAATAAAAATTAGAGTTGATTTTAAATTCTTTAGAATCTGACTATAGAAAGCTACAAAGTTTGCTCATAATATAAAGTTAATTTTTCATTGCAAACTTTTTGATTTAAGACCCTACAGAGTACAGCGCATTAGGCAACATTTTAGGCCCAGTACAAATGATACAATTGTACCTTTGAGAAAATAAATAATTATTGTTATTAGCACACTCCATATTCTAAAGCGTTTTAAGTTATTCTAAATATAAGTAAAATAATTATGTTTGGCCTACTAAAAGAACTCGTTCGGATGTTTCAAATGTGCCGCCTCAAAAGTTTATAAACTTAAAACTTAGAAAAAAATCGAACAATAATCTTTATTTTTGAATTTACTTTTTTAATTGTTTCAATAAATAAATAGAAAGTTGATGACGCTGAAGAGACCTATACATACCTGGTACCTGGGCGTATCACAGAGCCGCATTCAGGACGTGACATCTATAAATGATACTCTCCGATTTAGATACAAACGTCTCATCCGACGGATGTGGTTTTCCGGACTGTTGGCGAACAACAACGTATGTGCGACGAACATGCTTGCCGCCCAGTAGTACTCTGTTCATTTGGAGTGGCTCCATGGACGAAGGACGAGGTGGCCTAGGTGGTCGCAGAATACTGAATCTTGAATGTCTTTACAACAAGATTATTCTGGGTACAGCACATATAGTTGCAAATGGACAAGACCCTATTCTTAAAATGGTCAGGAAACACCAAGAAGTGGGCGAAGGGGAGTTTCTGTACAAAGCAGCGAAGGAGGATGCTGAAACTCTCGGCCTTGACTTCAATATCAGGGGTGACCAAAATGCATCAAATTTCATCCATCTCTAGTAATCACTCCTGAAGGACTGGATTAAGAAAGCACAGGAGGAAAACTTCCGTGAACAGTTCGTCGACAAGAAGATGCACGGCATTTTCCACAGAAATGTGGAGGATCAGTCGATGTCGTATGAGCTAACGTTTGCTTTCCTTAAATCACCGGGATTGAAGTCGAGCATGGAGGTTTCATTTTGGCAAGACAAGACGGTGTCATTTCCACCCTAGGATACCATCGCCACATTTTGAGCCAAAACATTCCCGATGATGGCTGCTGACCGTGTCATTTACACTACGAGTGTCTTGGACACGTACTATCTAGTTGTCCAACTCATGCGCGAATGACCTCCGTCCAAAGGCACAATGCGGCACTAAGAGTGCTTTATTACCATCTCTGTCACTCTTACGATACTAGCCCAAATAACACTCCGCTGAACACTTCTAGGGAAATAGAGTCTATTGTCGAAAATGAGACTCGAGGCCTGACATAGTTCTCCTTGACTTCGAGAAACGAACCATGTTCGTTATCGAACCTTCGGCTCACGGTCGTGAGACGTGGTCACAGCTGAAATTTTACCGCGATTTAGCTGGGAGTGGGAGTGATTTTTCAGATTAGGACCCGCTCCCAGCGAAAAACATTAAAAAAAAAAATGTCTTTACACCACTCTATGCAATATAACATTAGTATTTTTCGTTTCAAGCTCCTAACAACTTTTTCGGACGGGCGTTGCAAAAAATAGCCTCTGATACACGTGATTATGCGCCATTATGCGGGTTTAAAAATCAATTTATTTTCTCCACATCTTTGAAAAATGTGTTGTTTTTTATAAGGTGGAAACAGTTAAGCTTTTTTTCTTCCATCAAAAAAATGTTTTTCAGGCTTATATGATAAACCATTCACAATTTTGCTGAAGGAAAGAGTTGAAACAACTTTTACTCAGAACAAAAACGGTTTATTGAATTTTTATGAAGAAAGTAATGAGTGTTAATGAACAGAATCATAGCCTCAATACAATAAACTTAGTCCTCATCAGATATTGGCAAAGAATATATCTAAAATCAATATTGAAAAAAAATGAAACATGTATACAGACATTCATTCTGTGTACATTAAAAAAATAATAATAAAAAATTTAATTTACATTAAGATATAATTTGGTTTGAAACTAGCCAACTGAGCTAATACTCTCATGCTTAAACAGTCTTCATCTTATACACTTGCTTCAAATTCTACCAAAATTATCTGTTCACTTTACAATTAAACTATAATTTAAAAAGAAAACGGAAAATTAGTGGTATAGGTGTTTTTCACAGTGGCGTAAAATTTTCAATGCTTGCCATGGGCGCTATTTTCTCTAGGTACGCCGCTGATAATAACCAAGATGGTTGGCTGTGGAAGAGTGCGACTGGGGACGAAATTGGAAGAGCTTAAGGCTCGACCATGTATTTTTTGATCATGCTTAGTAGCTTCGGTGAGCCCCCCCCCCCCCCTCTCGAATATCGACGCTCCGAACTTATCCGAGCCTCCCCGCGGGTGCCTCGCCTCACAAGACGAACCAAAAACTCACTTCAGATCCACCCGTTCACTCCTTCCTTTTCCACGAATAGCGCGGTATTCAAAGTATTTTCCGTTTTCAGTATTCCATAGCCCGGCTCGCTATCTAATAAATGTAACTTATGCACTATTTGAAAATGTATGGAAGAATATGATAAAAAACGAATACACCATGCCTTTATAAACGCAATTATGCATCATTTATGCGAAAATGCGTTATGCTGCGTCGAATGTCCGATTATGCGTTTTTATGCGATTTCCATTCAACTATTTTTGAGTCAGGATGCACGTTAATCGTAAAATGGAAGCTCCCGAAGCATTCTGGCAACATTATGCGTTTATGCGCCTTGCATAAACTTCCTATCCCTATGTATGATGTATTCTACTCACCGGCAAAGTGGAAGAGAAATGCTGAGGTCATCAGCAGAGTTGGGATGATAGTCCTCATCATCTCAACATGGAAAGACCAATTTCTAGAAGATTTTCCTGAAGACAGACTTTCTGCAACTGACTGTAGACTTCCTGAAGACGGGTGAAATAAAAGCCGAGTTGGACGGTTCATATTCTAAAGCTGTTATCTTGTTTTTTTCCAAATCTTCGTGACTACAGGAAGGGATACGACGAAAATTAAATGATATTCAGATTGTTTGCCTAAATTTTTTTCATACGCGTGGAGTAGTGCGTGACCTTGAACCGATGAGCGATTTGTCAACCTCATATACACTGTTAGAAAATTCTTAAAACAACAAGAAAAAATTCTTCCTTGCTTCGCAATGGGGGGCTACCGTTGACTGGATATATTTCTTATACAAAATTTTATAGAAGATACTGTTTTTACTGATACATAATAAACACTTTTTTCCTCAAAATAAAAGTGTTTTTATCTTTTCTTAAATCTTGTGTTATCTATATTTCAAACAACTATTCGTGTGCTTTTTCGCTTAGCTTGAACATATTTGCTATCTCAGTGAAGTTCCTCATGTAGGAGTAAAATAAATCAAACAAAATAATCGCGCATTAAAAACTTCAGTTTTAAATTAAAATCACATACATTTTGAAGATGATAACCTTATATTTTCAATGATGAGTATCAGTATTATTTAAAACAAAACCTGTTTAATTTCCGGGCAAACCGTTGAATCAATTATAAATTTGAAACTTCTTTCTAAATTAATCCTATTTCATTAACACCATATTCAGAGTTCCAATATTCTTAGTTATTTCATAATAACACTCACTACTCCCATTTTGAGCAAGTAAATATTATTTCCAGAAAATAAAAGATTAGTTTGAACATTTACCTTTTTTGGTGGGGAACTATTGATGCACAAATTCCAGAAGAATTAGCAACAAAATGTTGGCTTTTTGTCCGCAATAATTTCCGGATGACCAGAATTTTTCCCCCATTAGATTATAAATTTATAATCTGATGGGGAAAATTCACGCCGAGGTGACTGTAAGCAATGAGACTGAATGAACAACAGAATCATCTGCGAACTCATTGTAAAATAAATGCCGGAAATGCCGTTTCATATCCATCGTAGTTAACTGAAATTTGAATCAAAATTCTTCCCGGATATTCTTCTTTTATTTTCGCCCATGATTTTCCCTGAACTATATTGGTTATATCATTCCGATCAGCCTCTTGTTCTAAATAATTCGTGTGTTCTAAAATGATCTGTGAAAAGCCTGGCAGTCCAAGGAAAAGTTTTTCAATTCTTTTAACCGAAATTAATTGACACGTAACTTCTGTTATTTCTCCAACTGTAACGCCATTTTGGAAATTAGCGACATTGGTTGATCCTAACACGAATGATCCAGCTTCAATATAATGTCCAGACGATTTGAAAAATTGTAGCTTTTTATGTTCCGTATTGAGATCGTCGAACGAATTTTCACAAATTGGAAACATCATGTCTACATCTGCCTGACAAAGATTCAAATAATTTAATTTTTAACTTAAACCGTAACAAAAACGTAAAAAGATCATTCAGAGTTGGTAACAATATATTGGGGTGATAGTATGTCTCAAGAGATGCTCCTGAAGAGATGTTGGCAATACACAATTGTAATTGTAATTAATCTTTATTTTTTAATGTAACTTTTCGAAATGTTTTGCTGAAGTTATACATATTTCAAAGTTTCCGTTGTATGACTAAGGGGCTAGTTCTTAGTCATATAATATTTGGTGATAATAGAGTACTTGATAACTATTTGAGCGCCCCAAGTGAGCCACTAATTTTCGGAAAACCCTAGATTAGATTAGATAAACAGTTCTGAAGTTACATGTATGGCAGCGCTGGCTTTATGTAAAGCCAGCGTGTGTCCCATTGTTTACGAAATAACACAGCGGCAGCTTGGAGTTTCCGACCGCATAGCGCGCCGACTACGCTCTCTTTCTCGTTTATCTTCGTCAATATGCTCTTGCTTTGATCGCTGACGTCTTTCTCTCTTTTGTTTCACCCCTTCTACAAAATTTTTTTGCGTTGGGTGATTCTCGTAGACCTCAACAGCTTTGTCATATAACTCTTTTCTCTGTAAAAAAAAAAAAATATAATTATTTCAGCGCTCATTTCAGGTATTAAAATAAGATTTAAAAATACAGTTTTGAGTGGAACTGAAATTAGATCATTGGTGGGATACCATGAACAATGAGAAATAACTAGTTTATTTCAACTTGTTACTTTAACTAGTTACTTATTTGGTAAAGATAGTGGTAACTAAGGTAGCTTTTTAAATAAGTAGCGATTTGGTCGCTGAAGCTACATTTTTTCAGTAATTGTAACTGTGTCAATTCTTACTTTTTTAGTTACTTTCGAAATGCAGGTCATCCTTTACAGAAAAATATTAGAGAATTGGGGTATAGACCTGCGATATTTTTCCTATGAATAATTAACATAATTCAAGTTAAAAATCAGCAAAAAATTGTTTTCAACTTCCAAGAATTTGGTAAGCACAGTGTATTTTAATTATATTACTTTAACTCTATTTCCAGTCAAAAATTAAAAAAAAAATTTGGTTACGATATATTGTATCCTGTAAAGAACTACGTCTTGGAAAATGCGAGTCCGAGTCAATTAGTTGACACATCTCGGCAATATACAAATAAAAACATCAAAAAGCATCAAAACATTAATATTCTAAGATACCGGACAAAATCAAAACATTTATTTAGTATAATTTTAGAGAGTGTTTGTAGAACAAAATGAGCCATTGTTTATTAATATTGAATATAACTTTTATTTATTGAATAGGTTTGTTGCACGATTCGCGACAATAGAAGTTTTCAATCACATATCATCTGCTCCTGAGTTTGGTGAATCAAAAGTTAGGTTTGAATGAACATTGTTATCAATATTCTGAAATTTACTGAGTTATAATGTTATAAAATTAATGGAAAATTGTTGATACTTTCATATGTAACGCATCCCAACTTGACGAAATTGTTATCTGAATTTTCCGAAATTTTCAAGAATATTACGAAATTGTAATGGAATTGTTGTTAAATTGCCTTAAATTTCGAAAAACATGTTTGTGGTTCTCTATTACATTCAACGGCATAAAACATCCCTTGAGTTAAACTCAGCATTTTTTGGTTACAAGTTGTAGAACTTTCAGATACAATGTATCAGAAAATTACTAGAAAAAATCAGAATGTATCAAATTATTCTGGAATAATCCGTAACAGTAGACAGTTCGTTTATTTTACATGTAAAGTGAACGTTATAAAATTTTCAATTTACATTCTGAAACAGCAACGAAAAAGATATTGATTTTCTTTTCAAGAGTAAATAACCTGTCACTGGATGCCAGAGTCTCTCTTCATATTCGAAATTACAGCATGAACTTATCATATTCCAAAACAGGACAGGCAAAAGATTAAGCTATAAAAAATATAATTTTGGTTTTACAGTGTACCTCCGCAGGTGCTTCACTACAATAGTCAGTGATTGCCATCATCCAGTCACCAAGAGTAAGGTGTTCACGCTTAGAACCCTTGTGTGCAAAAAATCCCTTGTCATCTGTTTCTGCGATTAAAACACCATTTTCGACTTGTCCAAGAGTTATGCCTCTCCACACTATTTCTTCATCCTTGAGACCACGTGGACCAGAAGGAGAAGCATGAAAAATTTCAGAAGGAGAAGCAGGAAAAATTTCAGAAGTAGAAGCAGGAACCATTTCAGAATCAGGAGGACATGCAAAACGTCGGCTGCTACCAGCAGGAACCATTTCAGAATCAGGAGGGCATACAAAACGTCGGCTGCTGCCAGAACGAACAACTTCAGAATCAGGAGGACATGCAAAACGTCGGCTGCCACCAGAACGAACAACTTCAGAATCAGGAGGACATACAAAACGTCGGCTGCTACCAGAACGAACAACTTCAGAATCAAAACGTCGGCTGCTACGTGATCCACGTGTAGTTGGTTCTGTAAAAATACAATAGAAATGTATGAAGTTAAACGAGACAGCAATTTTTCATATTGGTCGTTTCACATGCTGTTTGCAAGTGCAATCTAGTGCTTAACGTAGTACCTAGTACACTGCATTAAGAAGTGTGATGTTACTTGATTGGTATTTGTAACAGTACCACTCGTAATTTACATATCAATATTAGTAGTAACTAATGTAAGATAAGATGAGATTGCCTATACCCCATCCCCCCATTATTTTGCCTTTTGCTTGTTTTTCCACTTAACCTGCAACGGGTACACATATGACTGATGCTCAGAGGGTACCTAATCGCTCTTCTATATTTCGTCGTGAATAACATAGAAATATATATCTCAAGATAGGACTAATACCAATAAGGTACAAATTTCGAAAAGATCAAATTTATTTTGACATTATTGACTTATTTTGGCATTATTGTCGTAGTTCGGACGGTATTTTCAAATAATTGTAAGATAACAAAATTTAGTACATAATATTAGATATACTTAGTTTTGGGACGTTTCGAGCAAGTCTTTTAACATTTTCTTTTTCACCTAGTAACATTTTATATTCTTCATTTACTGGAACAATGTGAATATCCGAGTAGTGGTAAAGGAAATAGTGGTCAGAAAAAATAGAATAAACAGCCTCATTCTGAGGAACTAAAATTAGGAGGTAGGTGAAGTATCGAACACTTAAAAATCAGTACCTTCTAGGAGGGTACTGAGTGGCCTGGTTTTCTGAAGCATCTCCTACGCGGTTTTAACAGGAAAAGGAACAGGAAAATTTCTGTGAAAGTTTGCGTGCATAAGCTTGTCGAGTAGCTCATGGTGAAATGTTCCAACCTCTGCTTTCTTTACTTCGGCTTTTAGACCTGAAGCATCTAGATGGAGTAATGCGCTCTCCTCACTTCTGATGTTAAAATTCAGGCCAAGGGTCTCGGCAGCTTGCTCCGCGTTTGTGAAGGAACGCTCCTTCGCCTATCATCTCGTGGTTTCTTACCATTTTTGGAGAGGATCTCTGCCATTCGCAACGATGTAAGCTGTACGCAAAACAATTCGGTTATGAAGACACTGGAGATTCAGAAGTCCGCGTCCGCCTTTACGGCGTGAAATGTATAATCGCGGAACTGACGAATTGATATGCAAGCTTTTATGCATATGCATGATCTTAGGCGTGGTGACATCAAGGGACTTAAGCTCGTTCTTCGTCCATTGAACAACCCCAAACGAGTAGAGTAGAACCGGGACGGCAAGCATGTTAGTCGCAGGTACCTTGTTCAACGCCTACAGATTGGAAGACCAAATCTGTCGGAAAATATGCTTGTATCTGCTTCGGAGAGACTCCTTCACTGATGTTACGTCCTGAATGCTGCTTTGAGGCACGCCCAGGTATGTATAGATCTCTCCAGTCTTAAGATGTCTAATAACGCTTATATCCACAAGCTCAGGGTCCTTGGAAACGCCAGTAATCTTTCCTTTCTTCAAATGAATTTTGGCATCATCTTGTACACCTCTCTCCAAAAAGTCTCTACCTCCTTGGGCTTGGGTGGATTTTTTACAAAAACAGGGGGATCACTGAAGAGGCGTGATGGGTCAGCTAGAAACTGTTGATTCTCCCTGATCCATCCCTCCCTCTTCTGTATCCTCCTCCTTGCGTCAGATAACAACCTTATTTAGTCAACAATATGCTGCTTGATTGTCAGCAGCTTTGACTTGTTCAGTGTGTGATTCAAGGTCCTTAGTTCTTGGGCGAACTTTCGAACCCTTTCCGTGAACGGTTTACCAGATGTTATGTAGTCAATCACACATTGTACGCAGGACGCATTCTGTCCAGAGGTCGGAATCTTGCGAGATATCTCCACGAAGGGAGGCATCCATTTCAGCCAGATCTTGGGGCTTAAGAGGAACTTGCATGTTGATGTTCCTCCTGGTACTAAAATTGCGATCATCTTCCAGAAGGTGCCTGCTTTCTGCGGTTGGTCCTAGTGTCGTTTCATCTTCGTCTGCAGCTTGTTCAAGCAGCCGTTCAGGAAGCGCTCCACGTACATATCCATTTTTCCGGAAGTAGTCGGCTTGATTTCGCAAAGACTGATTCGAAACGTGCTGAAGCTCTGGAAGTTTCTGGCACCACAGAGTATACATACGCGCCATAAAGCCTACGCGAACAGGGATAATGCTGGCATCGTA
>CAKNXH010000795.1:119127-138707 GCA_932178445.1 Andricus quercusramuli | reverse complement strand
CTATCGACCATTGTAACTTGGCTACCGGACTCTAGTGGATTTAACCTGTATTATTTCACAGCATGGTTCCACCTGCCTGACTTCCGCCTTGTTAACTCGAGTACATTACCATCCTCCCCGTTATTTTTGAATAAACTGTACACGCCAATTTTATTTAACCCTGTTTGTTATTTACGAGTAAGATGGTCTTTTTTATAAACCCTTGAATTTTCCCATGTGGCTGACCCAACCCACTCTATCAACAACCTCCATTTAAGGGCTGGCGCTAGCCCGGGCAAAAACTTTGCCCACGCCCAGTGTACTGAGTTTTGTATGTCCAGTTGGCGCAAGTGAACCTGGCGCCCAACAATCAATTTTAGTAAGTTTTTTTGTTAGCTTCAGAATATTTTAATTAATGGGCGTGGCCCAGTAAGGATAAGTTTCGGTGGAAATTCAACCTTACAAACCATAGGGAATAGTCTCACATAGAGCGCTGTTAGCACATAGACTTATATTGAATGCAGGGGTCGATATATATATATATATATATATATATATATTGTAATAATTCAATTATTTCATATTCTTTTACCATGAATGGAATTCTCTCAAATTACTGCTGGTTAAGCCTTTTTCCGGAATTTGAGCAGAAGAAAAGTTTAGAAACTGAATTAGAATCCGCGATACAACAGACGCGAGACGTATATTTTCGGTTTGTATTTTTCTATGAAGACCGCTAAGGTCATTTTAAGGTCAATTTATTTGAATATATAGATGCTTCATATGGGTAAAATATAGCTACATGGGACTAAACTACTATATTAATATGTGGTGGGGGTCGCTTAATCTGAATCCGAGGTCCGTTTGACCCCAGGATGCCAAGGTCAAGTTCAGATCGAGGTCATATCAAAGTTAGATCGGAAGAAAAAGGTGTTACTGATCAAAAATTTGACTTCTGCATATTTTTGATGAAAGGGTGCAGTATAAAATAATCATTTTATACTTATAAATTACACCCAGAAACAAGCGAAATAGAAAATAAATACGCTACTGAGTGACTTGCGAATTTCTGGGCGAAATAGTTACATAGGTGATATGTACCGCTATGCGAAACAGGTGCGGTTGCATGCGCAACCTATACGATAAGTGGGGATGCGAGGACCCGCGCCGACGAGACCTTCGGGATTACCAAGTATCAATCGAATCGCCAGTCTGCGCTCACTGGTTCTAGGGAACGCTACATTGAGCGTTTGACTCTCCGATTCAACCACATTCTAGGAAATACGTTCGCCACCGCAAATGGTAGCACATCTAGCTCAGGTATGAGTTTTCAAGAAGGACTGAGGACAAAATGAAACTCTTTTTTTGTTTACCAATTGGGGAAATTAAGGGTTTATGAAGAATTAAAATATACTTTTAGAAGCCTGCCACTCTCTGAGCCTGTCAGGAATGAGAAAATTCTGAGTCATGCTAGAGATCCTTTGATCGTTCACTCTTCTTCAACTCGTTCCCATACGAGAGCTCAAGAGTGCTGGCATAATCACTCAGAATTGATTCGTTCGAAATAGCAATCAGGAGTTTGTGGATATAAACAATGATTAATTGGTGGTGACGTGGTCATCGACTCTCACAACGTGCTCGTTGGTTTTTCAACCCGTTTCCATACGGGAGCTCAACCAGGGAGAACTGAGGAATCATAGTCACGGCGAATTACCATAAATTAATCAATAATTGAGACAGAGAAATTTATCACTCCTTTAGGAATTAGTGCAATTCACAGCGTAAGATTGTGAGTTTCTCTTTATCAAAATAGAATGGGCTCTTAAAAGGTAGAGACTATTTTTATAGGTTTTTATCCTGAAAACCGTTTGAAAATTCATGGTTCTACAACATTGGAACCAGCAAGAGTAAAAGACAAATAGGAAAATGAGATTACATTCTGGAGGACAAATCTTGCACTCAAATTTGCATGGAATATCGTCTCATTTGTAGAATCAATAATAATTTGATCTTTAGTTCTTCGCCAGGGAGGGTAAAATTCGTGGGAATCGTAAGGAATAAGCTCGTAATCGCTCATGTTATGAGGGCAATAGGCCCTAGGAGCCTATGTAGAAATTGCTCAGAAATGAATTCCACGTAAATAATTAATTGGCCTATTCAGGTGTGATAGGTAGTCTGAAATTCTGAGGGTAGGAATCGAAAAAGAATAGACAAAACGGTGGCAATTCAAACTTCGCTTCTGTGACCCCACAATTCCTTTTAATAATTTTGATTTTTTGAGAGCGTTCGCGGGTATGAGGACATTTTGATTGAAAGCTGTCATAGGCATTGACAATAAATTCTTATTTGAAAACTACTTCAAAATTAGTGGTTTAAAAGTAAAAAAAAAAGTCAAGTTTCTCTCAATGCAGATTGGGAACCTAATTTAATGGATAAAGTTTCTTTTAATATACTTGTTGCTAATAATTTAATTCGTTCCAGATTTATCGTCCTCTCAAGATTGGACCCGATGTGCATACTCGGGGCCAATTTCTTGAACAGGACACAGTAAATTGTCGAGCTATCCGATTTCTCGTGAACTATGTCCACGAGAGGGAAAACTCGATACAGATAAGTCTAGAGAAATAAAAATGTTACAATGTAGAGGTCCTCAATATAAACTCTCGTTTAGTCCTGATTTGTTGGGTTAAAGGAGATTCAGAATCTAATTCAACGACCGTTAAAACATGTCACAGATGTGCTGGGGTCAAACGGAACTCGGATTTGTACTCAGCGGGTCAAAATACATGAGAATATTTGTGTCGCGTCTGTAGATCCGAAAAGGTTTTTTTTTTGTGTACCAAAAATTGTTTTTCTTGAAACGTGTTTTTCGGGCTTGCTTTGAAGACGGGCAAGGCTAGGACATTTTTGTTCAATTGAAAAAGATGCGCAATTAAATTTCTTATAAGAATATGTAATTGCTGAGTTAAAAATCGAAACTTGTTTCAAAGGTCTACAGGGGCAAACGCTGTTCAGCGAGAACAGTTAATGGGCAGTTAATAAATAGAATTTGGATTTTTTTTCAGAATCCCGACAATTTTTTGCTAGTACAAAAGAATTGTAATATACTAACCTTGACCTTGAGATCTTCGAGCACGTCGTGCTCTTAAAGCTTCACCGGGCGTCATCTCTCCAGATTGAAGAGGATCAAAAGGACGCGGGACTCCAGTCCTAATTGAAGATAGCTGCCTCTGATCAGCTCCATCTGTAATACATAATATAGGGATTTTTCTCAGAGAATGTTTTTAATGAACCTTAACAATTTGCGATTGGTCTAAAATAAATAAAGGGTGGATATTCAAAGTCGTATAACCGCCAATTATTCAAAATTTAAAAAAATTTTGTTGTCGAAACTCTAAGCTGATGCCGTCATCTCAGCGACAAGAGCAAGTAACAATTCGCAATAGTTTTATTGTAGGAATTTTTCAAACATTCCATTGTACATTGCATAATTAACAAAATGCGAGCGTTTTTCCGCTCTCCCGTAAAAAATTGGAAATGGCGGTTATACGACTTTGAATATCCACCCTTCAAATATAGCCTAAATCTAATCGCAAAGTGAGATGTTATTGACAAAACCAAGGGTCAAAATTTCGATGAAGTGAATATTAGGGTGGTCCAAAAAACGCTTTTCGAGCTACAGGGCAAGACCCCCCATGAAAAGTTTCTATTTTCGGAGAAAAAAATGATTAATTTTTTTTTCCGAAATTCGAATATGAACCCGTGCCGCCGGGCACTTCAAAATCCCATTTAATAAACATGGGGAAATTTTGGATTTTTGTAAAATTGAACTCATACTTCTGGGTTTGATAGAAACGTGCCAACTTTTTTAGGGATTGAAGAGAAGTACCTATGAAATAAATCCATACTAGTAACTTTATTTTTAACCCACCCTTACCCCCCCCCCCCCCACAGAGCCCCAAACATGGTCCAAAAATAAAAAAACTACATTTTTACGTATTATTGTTACTTTTCAGCAATTTCCGTTGTCTTTTTCGTACAAATAATTGGAGTAGTGATTTTTTTTTAAAACACTGTGTAATTACTTAAACAATTACTTATTGTTTATTCTTAAAATTTCTAAAAATTGACACAGGGATGTCCAGTTTTTTCTCAAATTGGTATCCTATGCTACTTTTTGTTGAATAATTATATACTTTTGATACATATCTTTTAATTTTTGATAAATTTCTATTTGTTTAAACAATTTCGATTTACTTAAGCAATTTTTTCCATAACTGTAAACAATTAAAATAAAATAAAATACATATAATTTTTGTTCTGACTGTATAGTGTATAGAAAGAATATATTAACCATATAACCGTATTTTTGGAAAAGTAATTTTTTTAACAAATTATATTTGTCTGAACAATTAAAAAATTATTCATACATTCTTTCTGTACACTATGCAGTCAGAAAAATAATTATATGTATTTTATTTAATGCTTTCAAAGTTATCAAAAAAACTGTTTAAGCAAATCAAAATTGTTTACAAAAATAGAAATTTATTGAAAATCAAAAGAAATGTATCAAAATGATATAATCGTTCAACAAAAAGTAGCATAGGATACCAATTTGAGAAAAAACTGGACATCTTTGGTCAATTATTAGAAATTTTGAGAATAAACAATAAGTAATTGTTTAAATAATTACGTAATGTTTTTAAAAAATTGTTACCCCAAACAGTGACAAACAATTACATTTCAATCAGAAAATACGATTATTTTATACATTTTTTGGGATTAAATAATTGTTTAAATTATTTATATTATTATCAATCTCTCTCTCTCTCTCTCTCTCTTCTCAAAAAACTGCCTTCATAAAATTATTATAACCCTGATATTTTCCTCACAAGTAATTATTATTATCCATTTTTCAGCAAAGATATTACAAGATGACGGGTTTTAGGCCAATTTTCTTTGCGTTTAGAAAATTTTGAAGTTTCACAATAGTAATTTCTTTAGTACATCAGGAACCGAAAATAGTGGTCTTGTAACAATATTATGCTGAGAAAAATCATGCAAGTTTGAGCAAGAGGTGCCAATTCTTATAAACTGTGCCGCTGTGGCAACCGTTAGAACGTTGGGCCACAGGAAGGGAGCGAGATCCACCATGGAAGATCAGCTTGTATATGGATGTCAGTAAAGTCAGGCGCAAATTAGGTCGACTGACTCAAAGTAAAACATGTAATAGAAGCAGAAAGATGATACACCATGTTGCTAAAATCATCCACCCTCGGTACATCTAGACATTAACACCAGCAATATTGGATGAGATTATAGACTCCCAACGGCAGAGACTTGATGTTTTTACTGCTAGACTGCGTCTGTACGAGAAAAGTTGTGCAAGAAGGCAACAAAATCGAACTTTTCAGACAGATGAAAGAAGGTTTTTTTGTGAACTGAGTGTAAAGCAAAATAACCAGCAAGACACCAAAGTCCCTCAACTGGAAGACATGACTAACTTTTGGTCGGGTGTTGAGGAAAAACTAACGGAAGCAATTTAGACGCTGCATGGTTCCAAGTAGAGAAGGCAAGAGCTAACAATAACCCTGAAATGAAGCTAACCAACATCACAGCTTCAGATGTTTCAGCAGTTTTGAAAAAAGCGAGTAACTGGAAACCTCCAGGTCCAGACCTGGTTTACAACTTCCAGTACAAGTACCTGACAAGTGTAAACCGTGCGTTGGCAAAGTATTTTCAGAAGATCATCGAACACCCAGATCTCATGCCGGGCTTTATGCTCCAGCGTAAAGATCTAGTCACCATAGACGCTGTCGCTATGATGCAACCTCGTAAACATCAAAACACTAAATAGCATGTCTCATGGGTTCCGAGTACATGGTAACGAGGATGGTCATCAAGTGATCTAACTTCTATACATGGATGACCTGAAGCTATACGCTAGTTCGGACCAGAAACTGCAGCAAGTGATCGATGTCACAAAGCAGTTTATCAATTATATCCACATGGATTTCGGACTAGATAAATTCAGAACAGTGCATTCAAACAGAAGAGAATTAGGGACTGCAGAGCTAGAGAACGATTTCGAGAATGACATCCAGGCAATGGCTGAGAGCGAGTCATATAAATACCTGGGTATTCTCGAATCTAAGGCCTTTACTGCAAGAATCAGATTGGTTCTGAAGAGTTCTCTTAACTCGGCAAACAAGATCAGAACAATCAACACCTATGCTTGTATGCCTATATTCTACCCCTGTCCACACGTACTTTTGGGCTCATCAAATGGTCGAACACCGAGCTCGAACGATTAAACAGAATCAACCGCCTAGCAAAGACGAAACACCGAATGCACCACAGTAATTCGGCGATTGAAAGGGTAGTTCTACCATGACATAGAGGGTGCAGGAGCATTATAGATGTCAGGAAACCATGTGAGTCACAAGTTATACAGTTGCGATACTATTTTAACAGCAAGCGAGATTTTACGCTTCAAAACACCATCTGTGAAGCGGATCTTGACTACATGCCCTTGAATTTTTCCTCAAAAGAGGCCTTGAATATCAGGGCAGAAACCGTAGGGGAATTAGAAACGCAATGGAGACAGAAAGCCCTCCGCGGCGAACACCCCAAAACGTTAGATCAATATGAAGTGGATAGTAAGGCATCCAATATTTGGCTGAGAAAAGGCGTCCTGTATCCAGAAGCGGAAGGGTTCGTCATTGCGATTCAGGACAGGGTTGTCAATATCAGAAATTATCGCAAACACGTGTTATATCAAGATGTAGTTGACCGGTGCCGATTATGTGGAGATACCAACGAATCCATCGAGCACATTATTGATGGTTATCGCGTAATGGCTCAAAGAGAATATACGCGCAGACATAATGATGTGGTGGGCATTATACATCAACAACTTGCGAGACAAAAAAGGTGGAAGAGTCTGCATCACCGACATTGCTTGTTTACTTAACCGAAATTTGCAGGCAACCTATACAACGAAGATCCATAAGCATAGCGAGCAAAAGCACGAAGTATAGACAATATGGAGGAATGTGAAACATGCATCCTTTCAGCCTATTGTGATTTTGGCTACAGGCAATGTGCACATAAGATGCACTGAACATCTTGAACATTTAGAAGTCAGTAGGGTGCTGGCAGTAGCCCAGAAGGCGGTTTTATTAAACACCTGTCGCATTGTAAGAAACTTCCTAGACAGTCAGGAAGCAAGCGACTAAAAACCTATGGACTGATATACGGTAGTTCTAAAAAAGCTACACCATGCAAATAATTTCCAACATCGTATTATATTAACTTATAACATCCTCATCTCATCAGTCACTTAAATTAGTCTGTGATTATGATGAAAAACCTGGTTCACCCGAGAACAACCTGAAAATGATAAGCTTTCCTACCGAAAGTGTTCTCGCGTTGTCGTCGCAGTAGGGTTTGGGCTTTCCTCTCATGAATTTGACGGCTATGCTGGCCATAGCACTGCTACTGACGGGGTTTCCCATGCCAGACAGGCAGATAACAAAGAGGAAAGGAACTAAGAGGAGCACCAAAAACCAATTTATTACGGAGAAGTTTTTAAATCTATATAGACGGTGGTGAGCTACGTGATGGAAGGGTAGATCTGACAGGGATACCCAAAAGGACTACTCTCCAGGCAGAACATCGGCAAAAAGTAGTAAGCAGCAGGATATCAGTTGCGCCTGCGGTTGATGTTTCGGCTGGCATCCCCCAGCCGACAACTTCCATAGGAATGCTGCGGCAGCGCATCAACTTTCAAACCCGTCATGATGAGTACTTGATGCGCTGCCAATTTGAACACGAGACGGGAGCGACCACAACTTCTCTCGACATGATTGTCTTTCGCCAAAACTTTGTAGTGAATTTCCCGGAAATAAGAACAGTAACACAAGACGACCTTGAACATCGAAGGCGTTAGATTATGGATGGGAACCTCCTCCCTAAAACAACCATCGAACAGATAACATCGGATGTTGAAAAGGCATTCCGCCAACAACTCCAGGGTGCGCAGGCCAAAAAGAGGATAAGGTGGACGTCGCATACGAATGGAGACGTGATCAGATGTCACTTCCAGGTCACAGCACGGGGCGGACCCCTCTGGTGCGAACAACATCATCTCTTCTTGAGTCTTCATCCCGAGCTGGCCCATAGAGTGACTGAAAAACATCTTGCTGATCAATTAAGATCCTTTAGGAAGCGCCACCTTATATCCAAGGTCGAAATAAGTAACATCGAAAAGCAGGTGTAACAACAACTAGCAGCACCTGTAGTGCACCCCACAGATGCGATGGAAGAGGAGGTTCATATATCCGTGACACGAGACGCTATAAACGAGCGAAGGCTGGATCTGGGGGATGTAGCAGGGCGACTGTCTCCCAGTCGACATTAGATCTTCTTTGAGTGGATAGTGATGCCTCGAAGTTCTGGTTAAGCCAAGGATAACTCTTTCCGTAACCGCAGGGGTTTTTCATTGCCATCCAGGACAGGGTGATCAAGACGAGGAATTACCAAAAACACATCCTCAATATGGCGGCAGTTATTCACAGATGCCGCCTCTGTGGAAATTCCAATGAGAAAAACGAGCACATCATTGATGGTTGTACGTTGCTTGCCTCGCAAGAACACAGGCGCAGGCATAATGATATTGCTGGGAACGCCAGATTCTATTGCATCGAATAAATTAGAAGATACAGTTTTGAATTTAATAAAAAACCTCAGAGATTGTTTTGGCAGAGGAATTTTGAAAAGAATCACGGGTGTTACCGATTCAGCTGCCAAGAAAGCTTCGTACCATAGAAAATGCTTAGTTGATTTACATAGATATGTACTTGACAAGAAGGAACCTGCCGTTTCTGTATAAATATCCTTAGTCGATGCTGCAATGGATGAAATCTACAAGTTCATGGAGGAAAACGACGAGTGACAGTTTTCATTGGACGAGCTGAAAGAACAAGGAAGTGGACACATTCCAGACAACAGAACAATTAGGGCAAGATTATTGAACAAATACGGAACTAATGTAGCAATTTCATGTAAATCTGACATTATTCGATTAGACATTCGTTGGGTTCCTTGCCAAGTGCATTCTTATCCTGCAAGTGACCAAATGTTTCGTGATGTGAATGCAGACGTTCCTGATTCCCTGTCATATTTCTTGGAGGTCATTTTGAAAAATGAAAAAAAGTAAGGCCGACAATGAAGAGGCATACAAAACCAAGTGTACTTTGATAAGTGACGCTAACATGTCAGCAGTTAGACATCGTTCTTTTTTGTCACCTTTTCAAGTTGGTCTTTCGGTAGCATTGAATCGGATATTTGGTTCTCGTAGGATCATAGATATCTGCAGCAGCCTAGGATTCAGCAGTTTTTATCGAGAAGCGAAGTTATATGAAGTTTGAAAGAAATTCCAAGTGAAGCTGACATTGCTGAAAAAGGTCGTATTTCATTATTGACGTGTAATTCTGCAGATGGAGAGGGGTTGCAAAAGCTAAAAATTTAAGAATCTGAAAAGATACTGGACCTCAAGCCGTCTCTAATTACTCAAGTAAGTTTGCTATTGGTTTTCATGAAATATAACAGCGATAAATTCATGCGATGGAATGGTTACATGGAATGTTCAACTTCGCAAAACAGTTTCAAGACTTCAGCAATTATATTTGATCCATTTAGCCATGCATCTCCCAGCGACTACAATACAATATACACCAATTTAGTTCATGCTGCAAAGAGAGCAGTAACTTTTCGTATGAAAGCCTGTTTTGTAACTTCCGGTCACAGGGGCACAGTCTTCCCCTTTTTTTCTTAGTTTCCCCTTTTTTCTTAAAATTCCCCTCTTATCCCCTATTCCCAAAACTTCTGCTTTTTGTCCTTTCCTCTTTAAGTATACGATATTTGAAAATACAATTCTTGAATTACCGGGAAAGTTCTCTGAAACTAGTAGTTATCTGAAATTAGTGAACCATTAAAAATAAATACTCTTAAGAAGAAAATTTGAGACAGAAGTTGTTGAAGTTGGATAATTGCATAAGCCTTCAAAACGTGAATTAAAAAAAAGCCCAAAAAATTCTGCAGAATTCAAAATAATTTATAAGAATTCAAGGTGAATTCAAAATAGAATCTTGTTCAATTATATATTAAATGTGACGATACTTCTTAAAATCCTTGACATTTATTCAAAAACCTAGAAAGCCTTTAAAAATTGATCAAAATACCACGTGAGGTTTCAAAATCTCTCAAATTTATTGAAATCCTCGGAAATCTTACAAAATCACCTGGGATTTTTCGAGATATTGCAATAGGCCCTACGAAATTGTTCCATATTTTCCAAAATTCCAGGAAACTTCATAATACTGTATGCAAATTTTTTAAATACCTTAAAATCAATCAAATCCTTGGAAATTACTAGACATTTTTTTAATCTTCTCAAAGTGCTCTTTTAAAAAGCCCTCAAATAGTGAGAATCGTTTTTTTCTTAATTTGAAATCGAAACGAAATCTACTTTCTTATGAATAATTTTATGCAGAGAGAGAGCATGAAATACATTCTCAAATCAAAATTAGGTTTCCAAACTACCTCCTTTTCGGTTCATTAGATACAAATAAATAACGGAGGAAAAAGGAGAAAGAATTGAATCACGTCAAATTGCTGAAATCTTTTTAAAATACCCTAAGATATTTTAAAAACTTTAATATCTTTTGGAATGCCTTAAAAGTCAATCTCTTGAAAGTACTTCGGAATCTTCTAAAGCATTTTTTAATTAAACATTTGAGATCTTCTGTACTTTTTTTACGTTCTGTATCAAACCAAGGTTTCGAATAACCTGGCTTCTTGCTCGGAATTATAATCAGATTAAACTTTTTTACTGTCTCTTTAATAGATAACATCAAATTGTTTGAAAGCTCATCTGCAGGTAAATTCGCTGAGTCAATATTAGGGGGAAATTGGATTTTCTCCCTGTAATAATTATAGATCTAGCATTATATGAGATGAGCTTATCGACTACCAAAAGTATGCGAAGATAACCAAACAAATAGTTCTAATCTTTATTATCCCCACGTTAGACATATTTGAGTGGCGACGAAGATGGGATTTCGGTAACCGCGGTAAAGTGAAATTCGATATTTGAGATAGTTTAAATTTTTTTTCTTTCTTCATGTTTGAGATCAAATGTCGGAGGATGGAAATAAAGAACGTTTCGGTTCTTCGCGATGGGTGCAAATCGTTAAAGCGACATGAACTGATTAAATGGTTGGTGAAATATAATTTAGTGGAGCAGGATACGCAATAAGCAGTAAAAGACTTACGGGTGTTATTAAAAGAAAATATCAAATTAGTGAGTGATACGAAAATAAAAATATTAGATTCAAGTGATGATAACGAATATGAATCCGGTGATGACAAATATATGTTAGAAGAAAAAAAAAACTTGAATTCTAAAGACCAAGTGAAATTAAATAATCTAGAAGCTATAGAAGTTGATTTAAAGAAAATGGCATCGGTTAATTCATTCGCAGATTTCCAATCGGATGTGGATGATTTGGAAGAGTATTTGGAAAGATTCGAGTTATGTATGCTGGCAGCAGGAGTTGCAGATGATATAAAAAAAAGCTGCTTTTCTATTAACAAAAGTACATCGTGAAATATACTCAGCTCTTAAAACGGAATGTGAACCAGGCAAATTAACGAAAGACTGGACATATACACAATTGGTAACCGTAGTGACAGAACCGATAAAAACAGCTACAAATGTTACAGTGGAACGTCACAAATTTAGGAAGATTAACCATAATCCAGGGTAATCGGAAGCTGATTTCGCAGTGATTGTCAAAAGATCTGCAGCTTGTTGCAAATTTTCATCAAGTGACGAAGCGTGTGTAGATCAGTTTATTAAAGGTCTGCTTTGTGAGAAAACACGTTTTGTGATTTTCAAAGCAAAGGCTCAGACTTTTGAGGTTGCGGCGACACTTGGTAAGGAAGTGGCACAAGCCAACAAAAGTGCATGTGATGCTGGAAAACAAGAAAATTCTGAAAAAGCATTTTTCAAGATGCCATCGAAGAGTTATCAAAAAGGTTGGGAAAATTCGCATAGAAGAAAAGCCAGGTCATCACATGATCAGGCGTCTTCAAGAAAAAGGTCAATGGAAAGGACATCAAACAGCAACAGAGACGAACGACCAAGGCAATCAGATTCGAGAAGTAGCGACACAGCACCGAGTAAGCAAAATTGTTATTGTTGTGGTAAATTTAATCATTTCGCTAGAGATTGTAGGTATAAGTTGCATACATGTAACAATTGCAGCATGAGAGGTCATTTGAAAAATATGTGTAGGGGCGTAGAGAGAGGTTTTACAAATCAGTTCAGGCAAAATCTCGTTGACGCAAATGAACTAGCAAATGATAACGAAAGTGTAGACTCATTTGAATTAACGGGGCTATATTGTATAGATAAGAAAGATGCGTAACTCAATAAGGTCGAACCGAGTAAATTGAAACTATTGATAGAAAATATAGCATTAGAAGTGGAAGTTGATCCAAGCGCAATTCATACAATCATGACATTAGCAGAAAAAGTAAGATTACTTATAAAAAACGAAATAATACCAACACACGTAGAAATGAAATTTTGTGATGGTTCAATTTTCAAACCTATCTATTTAGGTTTTAAAATTGAGCGCTATGGACTTCATACGACAAAGGATAAAGCTAAAGCTATTTTAGGAGCAACCGCACCAGAAACGCTCACTGGTTTGCGCTCTTTTCTAGGAATAGTAAATTTCTATTCACAATCTATATCTGATGCGGCAAGAATTTTGGATCCTTTGTATGATCAATTAGCAAGACCTACGTTAGAACGGAATGAAAAATGTCATCAATCTTTTAAGAAAGTTAAGGAAAAACTAACAAGAGCACCATTTTCAATGCTTTTTGATCCGGATCCACCGGTGGTTTTGGCACGCGATGCATCAATGGTAGGAATATCGCCGATTTTCTCTCATGAGATTGAAACAGGAATTGAAAAACCCATCGCTTTCCGATCTAGAACTTTATCAAAACACACAAATTATATAATCTGCTGTGGTGTAGCTGTAGATATCTTCCAGATTTTTAAATCCCCTGACATTCCAAAATATGATTCGGGGGGATATCCGCGTCTCTGATCCTCTTATGTTCTTGGGTGTAACGTCGTATTTTCTTCTTGTAGGTCCTTTTGTAAAAAATAATCAATTGTGCCGCCCGTTTTGAGGGTTTAGATTTCCTAATTATTGATCACTTTGGTGGACGACCTCTCTTACGACTAGCTGTTTGAACTTATCGATGTAATCGAATCTCCACTATCCGATTGGTAGCCATCCTCTGCTATTTTTATAATTGTTTTATTCAATTTATTTTTTATCCATTAGTAGTTTTTGGATGGACGTAAGATCATAATATGTATCCTCTATGCGAATTCGTGTTTCTCTGATAGATGTGTTTATTCCTTGTTGTAGCAGCTTTTGTTGAGAATCCCTGAGATTTTTCAATATGTCTCTTTGTTCACTAGAATAATCATTTGATACAGAGACATTAAGAGAACGAAGTTTGTAAGCGTTCTTAAAGATGTGGGTTACATCGTGGGTTGGAAAGAGTTATCAGGATTAGCCTAGAACCTAAGATCCATCCAAGTCTTATAATTTTCTAGATGTTGTCATCGACTATTGCAGGTCTTCAAGAATTTTTTCATCTGAGCTCTTCGAAATTTTGATGTCTTCTGTCATTTGGTTATCATTTATTTTTTAAACTACAGATCCTCTTGCATCGGTCTAATCAAATTTTTGAGGTCCTCGTTGGTTGCCATTTTGAATGACTTCAACTGGTCACATGATCCATTTTGTAATTAGTAGATTCCCATATTTAATCAGAACCTAACACACTATTACACTCACAGAAACTAAGGATCTTTGGAGCGAGCTTCAAAAACGTCTGAACGCTACCGAGGTCATAGCCGAAATCTCTTGGAAATTTACAAAGCAACTTCGAAAAAAGTCATCAGAAAGACTTTTCATAACATCATAGAAAAAAATAATCGGAAAGATATTCTTGGTTAATTCTACAAAGAAATTCAGCCTATTCGCTGAAAATAGCCAAAATACGAATTCGTGAAGCAACCTAGAGAAAGAGTCTTCGGAAAGATATATTTAGTCAACTCCGTAAGCATTGAAAAATTTAGAGCACTTTCAAAATTTGAATCAACATATTTTTTTCAAAGTTTCAGAAATTTTGGTTGAAAGTTTCTGGTTTCTGATTTACACAAACAAAATTACAACAAACTGTGAATTAGTTATTAAATTACATGATGTATTCTACTCACCGACAAAGTGAATGATAAATGCTGAGGTCATCAGCAGAGTTGGGATGATGGTCCTCATCATCCCAAAATAAAAGGACCAATTTCTAGATGATTTTTGTGAAGATAGACTTCCTGATGACGGATGAAATAAAAGCCGAGTTTGGCGATTTATATTCTGAAGCTGTTATTGGAATACGGCGTAAAGTACATGATATTTTGATTGTTTGCGTGAATATTTTTTATGTGAGAGGAATATTGCGCGACCTTGTACCAATAAGCGATTTATCAATATCGTGGACATTGTTATGTACATTGTTAGACTATCCTTGACTGGATATATTTCTTGTACAAAATTTCATAGAAGATGCTATTTTTAATAATGCATAATAAACACTTTTTTCCTCAAAATAACATAAAAGTAAAAAAATTCTGCGCCCAATAACACCAAAAGGAATTTTATTATTTTTCCCTACCTATAGCGAAAGTCTGAAATTTGAAAAAAAAAGTCGTAAGAATTCAAAAAGGCTTAGTGTGGAACTTTGAAATTTAAACGAATCCGAACTTTATTCAAAACTGGAAAGTGTTTATAGTTACGAAAAAATTTGATAGTGCAAGTTTTTTATATTCAAATCTTCGAAAACAGCAAATTGCAAAAACGAAACGCATAATAGGGAAACATTGAAAATTTAACGTTCAACAAGAAAATTCAGAATTCAAAAATTGTGATCTTTCAGAATTAAAGAAATAATTTAATTACTACGTATTTAATTCAAAATTGTTTGCTCAAAAGTCCTTCAAACTGAAAATTGTGCAACTATTGAGTCTTTCAATTTAATATTCTACTAATTCGAATAATTTAGAATAATTGAATAAAAAATTATTTAATTAAATACAGACTATTAAGGTATTGAATATGACATTTTGAAAGATACTGCAGCATTAAGAGCAATTAGGCTTTTACAGCAAAAAAAAAATTATTTTTAAACAAGGCCTAAAACTGTATCTATTTCAGAATTCATACATATTCATCTTCAGTTTCTTATGTATTGAAACCCATGATCTTTGAAAGAATATGATCTCCTTGAGAATAATTCGTGGTGATACATGAAAAGTGTGTTTGTCTTATCTGAAATCTTGCGTTATCTATATTTCAAACAGCTAGTCATGTTCTTTTTTACTTAGCTCGAACATATTTGCTATCTGTCTGTATTTACCAATATAGGAATAGAATAAATCAAACAAAATAATTGCGCATTAAAATCTTAAGTTTTCGATTAAAATCACCGAAATTTTGAAGATGATAAATATATACTTTTAATAATAAGTATCCTTATTATGTAAACCAAAAAGATGTACTGAAAATGAAAAGTACTTGGATCAAGTAATTTTGACTTGGTTCAAGTCAATCGTGGGTCTGAATCGGATGATACAATATGGGTGTTGGTTCAAGAAAATATTTACTTCATACTGTATGCATCGATCAACAGCAGATGTTCTTTATCTAAGAAAATATATTATTAAACGGAATATTACATTTTGTTGATTTGAAGATATATGATATTCACTTGAGCAATATTTCCGTTGGCCATCAAACAGATGTGATAAGTTTGAGAAGTAAATAAGTCTTCTTGCAGTATATAAACCCAATCTTTTGGTTCAACAACCTCAAAAGCATGAACATTATCATTAAAGGAAATTACTATCGTTTGCTTTATTGGACAATCATTGTTGGTTTATAAATCGTACCATTAGCTTTTACCCAGGATACTGTGAGATGATTATCTAAATCTTCCGTAGAAAGAAAGTTTCAATTTTCGGATACTGAATTAATTTTTTAATGTCTGATTGAACTTCGAAGCCGCATTCGAAACGACTCTCCAATCCACCTTTACTGAAAAATGCACAACTTTTGTCAAAAGCTGGAGTCATTATCATGCATACTATTTTTCTCAATATGACATACAGCTTCCAGTACTCGTTATTTTCAGGAATCAAATCGGCAATATTTAGAACAAGGTACTGCACAAATAATGTCATTTCAGATGCTGAGTATATAATGCACCATTGTCGCAAACTATCAGATTTTAAGGTAGCGGGTTTATTTTCTGAATTCTTAGAGCCAAAATCAAAGTACCGCATTCGTTCGTTTAACGTTTCAAGAGTAATTTTCAAATATACGTAAAATCGTTTCGTCCTCCTAGCATTGTTTGTACATTGTATTTTTATCTGCGAGGCAAATTCTGCAGCAATAATCTACAATAAAAATTTTTGTAAATCCAATGATCTCATTCAATCCTAAGTTATTTTCGGTGATAACTAATAATACAAAATAAACTTTACTCTGATAGTTTTTAGTATTTATTGCAATACCCTCAGTTTCTAACTTCTTTATTTCTCCAATTACCTATGGGTGCCTACAAGATTTTTTATCTCGAGGTCATAAAAAAAGAGTGATGGTGATACTACACTTGGATCAAATTTTTTTTTTGCAATTTCCTTACACAATTCTCCTTGCATAACTTATTCCAATAAAGTACTATTTTTAATCTTATTCATATAAGTTACCACAAAATGGTTTAAGGACTCTACTGGGATTCTGATAGGTGTACTTTATGTTTTTGGGGTCGCTGAACACGAATCCGTTCGCTGAATTGAGCCAGCATGTCAGGATTTGCAGTAAAATTCAAAAAATGGCTAAAATCCCTATTTTTTTCATACACTTTGGTCCCAAACCCACAAACCCTAAACCCACGAACCCCAAACCCACAATCCTCAAATATAATACCAATTGAGAAATTGGTATTGTAGGGTGTGAGGTTTTTGGGTTTGTGGGGTCTGGTTTGTGGGTATGGAAATGTGGGTTTGCTGGCGAGTAAAATTTGAAGATTTTAGGTCTGTTAATTTCAAGATGTTGTTTTGAAGTCTGAATAAAGCATCCACTTTGGTCAAATTTTTTTGGTTAGGTTTTTCTGATACTATTCAAGGTCCCAATGCCTCTCACGATGAGTTGCTTTTTTAACGTGAGTCCCCTTTCCTCTCACGATGGGGTGCTTGTTTAGCGTGAATCCCCTTGCCTCTCAGGTTGGGGTTCTTGTTTAGCGTGAGTCTCATTGCCTCTCAGGATGGGGAGATTGTTTAGCGTGAGTCCCCTTGCCTCTCACGATGGGGTGCTTCTTAAGCGTGAGTCCCCTTGCCTCTCACGATGGGGTGCTTGTTTACCGTGAATCCCCTTGCCTCTCAGGATTGGGTGCTTGTTTAGTGTGAGTCTCATTGCCTCTCAGGATGAGGTGCTAGTTAGGCATGAGTCCCCTTTTCTCTCACGATGGGGTGCTTGTTTAGTGAGTCTCATTGCCTCTCAGGATGAGGTGCTTGTTAGGCGTGAGTCCCCTTTCCTCTCACGATAGGGAGCTTCTTTAGCGTGAGTCTCTTTGCCTCTCAAGATGGGGTGCTTGTTAAGCGTGAATCCCCTTGCCTCTCAGGATGGGGTGCTTGTTTACTGTGAGTCTCATTGCCTCTCACGATGGGGTGCTTGTTAAGCGTGAGTCCCCTTGCCTCTCAGGATAGGGTGCTTGTTTGGCGTGAGTCTCATTGCCTCTCAGGATAGGGTGCTTGTTTGGCGTGAGTCTCTTTGCCTCTCAGGATGGGGTGCTTGTTAAGCGTGAGCCCCCTTGCCTCTCACGACATTCATTTTTCATTACTCGCACAATGCTCATCCTTTCTTTTCGGAATAACGTGTTTTTTTCGTTTCAAATGATCTGCGAATGGTTCTTCGTTTATATGGTATCTTAGTATCATGTTGTAGGCTCCAGCAGTAATCGGCCATCATATTTTCATCCCAAACACCTCGTTATCTTTGTTCCAGTATTCTGATATCCTGGTGGAACCTTTCACCGTACTCCTCACTGAAGGCCCCAAGATTTTCCGGAAAAAATTCACGATGTTGCCCAAAAATTTTGAAACAACATTTTTAAAACCTGTCCAAGCAGCAAGTTCAAGTGTTGTCATTTTATTTAGAAACTCTTCGTCATTTATAGAAGCCCTTATTTGAGGTCCATCCAAAACTCCCTCATTAATTTTTGCTTGAGATAGTTTTGGGACTTGATGAAGAGATAGCTAAAAGCATCACTGTCACTTGATCTCATAGCTTTGATAAATTGCTTAATGAGCCCGAGTTTAATGCTCAAATGTGGTAAAAGTATCTTTCTGGTGTCTGCTAATGGATCATGTAATACATTCTTTGAACCTGGAGTCAAAGTTTGACGCACTGTCCAAACTTTTTTTATGTAATGGTTAGCACGATCACGACTATCCCATTCGCCCAAAAAATAAGGAAATTTAAGAAACCCATTCTGTTGACCAAGTAGAATTGTGATGATCTTTAAGTCACCGCATATTTGCCAGTCGTGTTCATCATATCTTAATTTAGTAAGCAACAGGTTGAGATCATTGTAGCTCTCTTCTCAACTTCTAGAATATTCTTCCGGAAGAGACGCACACACATTCCCATTATGCAATAATACTGCTTTAAAACTTTGTGTAGATGAATCAAGAAACAGCCTCCAATCATCAGGATTGTAATTGATGCAATTAAACTCAGAAATCAAACCTTTAATATCATTACAAAAAACTAATGAGCCTTCGTGGGTAAAATAATGCCTGAAAGGTTCATCTCTTTTTCTATAAAAAGATGGGTGCCAACCCATGCTACGCCGCCACTGTTTCGAGCTATTATTATGAAAAAATGTAATTATATATGACAATGTAAAATAAAGTGATCTACTTGCCGCTCATACCGAGCACTTTTGTTTTCAACTTAATTTTTTTTTTCTTTCATATCATTTGACTATAAATTAGCTACTCAGCCTACTTCTCTACTTTCCTTTGGATTCATTGAGAACTGAATGACATCTTGTTTTTTATCATCTATCCACCAGACCAGCGCAAACTTCTTTTTTCTTGAAGCCATTTTAGATAATATTATTTTAATATTTATCACGAAAACAAAGATATTTTCTTTGACTATAACCACTAAAATTGAAATTTTTGCAAACTGCGGGTACTGTATGCGAAATGCAAAGCGAGTCTAATTATATCAGAGAAATTTTAATTTCCTTATTTCTAACAGTGTGTCTACTTTCGGGACCATTGACGTTCAAAACCGTCTAATCAGACGAACGGCACGTTGTGCCGACTGTAGTAAAAGAAAATATATATGAAGATTATATCAAAAATATTATTAGAC
>CAKNXH010000795.1:91619-118727 GCA_932178445.1 Andricus quercusramuli | reverse complement strand
TTGAATTCTTTTAAAAGATTGTTTAATTTTAAACGTAATCATAATAATTCATGTACTAGATGTTTTAATTCTTAACGTTTAAATGTGAGACGATATAATTATAAAAGGTTTTTTTAATTTACAGTATAGCAAGATCCATTTTTAATGTACAAATATTTCTTTCTATAGTAATGGGCTTGTAAAAAAATATATTTTTGTTGAATAGAAGAAAATTTAGTTTACAGATTAAGAAAACAATCATTATTATTTTACTTGAACTGGAATATAATTTCCAGTTTCGAAAATATATTTAAAACAAAAAAGAGGCCTACATACTACAATCTCAATTAAAAATAAAAACAAATTAACATGAATATCTATTAACGATTGTGTTGATACTTTCAAAGCAGGCTACCATTTTTTACAGAGTATAGATAAATTCAAATAATTTTTTGTCATTTTATCTCAGTTTTAACTGAGTACAAATAAATGCAAATAATATTTTGCCATTTTATCAGTTTTGTCATTTGGACTGGTTCGATTTTTTCCTCTGATTTAGGCATTTTGTATTGCAAGTTAGAATTTAAATTCTAATATTAGCAAAAATTTTAGAAATTACTCATCCCTTTTCGATAATCATCATAGTTTAGGCTTAGGCCATTGAAATCAGGAACCAACCTCAAAATTGAATTGCCTCATTTTACTTCAGCAATACTAGAATTACATCTTTTTTGGATAATAAGTTTGTATTCCTGTTTCAAGTCAAATCTGTATTTGCAGTGAAAATTTATCTAATTTCAAAATTTAGTTTAAAAGTTTTTTTTTTTCTAACCCGAGCATTTGAAAAAATCGATGTACAGAAAAAGTATTTAAATTAGTCATTTTTCACTCTGAATACATATTTGATTCAAAATAGGAACAGGATCTAATTATGTGAAAAAAGATGTAATTCTACTATTTATGGTGTAAACTGAGGTAATTCCATTTTGTGGTTGGCTCCTGATGCCAAAGTCATTAATAAGTTGTTTTAGGAAAGTTAGACATAATTTTAACCGAAACACTATTTGGGCCCCCTTTTGACAAATGGCTTGTCAAAAGTTCCCTATATCTTAGGAAATATCGTCTGATATTTGAAAATCAACTTCACAACTATTGTCTTGGATTAGGTCCATATTTGCATCGACGTAGAAAAAACCTTTGATTTCAGCTTGTTTTTGGTTTTCAATTCTGTGTTCGTCTTCAACTTTTTCTATTTCACTATCGCTTCCAACGTCATTTTCGCGTGAGGTATTTTCTCCATCATCTTCAAATCATGGTTCACGTACAGCTTCTTCTGCAACTGCACGGACTGCTCACCTCTAATTCCTCCATCATACCTGGGTGGTTCTCCATCGCTGTCGCTTCCGGCAGGTAGCTCATCACTTTCCCTTACGGCAGGTTGAAGAACTTCGTCTTCTTTTGATTGTGCTGCACTTATTTCTTCTTCTCTGTGCATAGAGCCTTGAACTTGAAGCACAGACGCGTTGAAGTTAGAGGAAACAGTTGAAGGCACCTGCGTTTGTGATTGCCTTCATTCATCAGCGACTTTCAATTTTTCTTTTAGGTAATATTTAAAAATATCTGAAAAATAAAAGTTAGTTCCTCTTCCAGTAATTGTATCATTCTTTAAGGTATTGTAACTAAAGACAGCCACTGCTAAGTTTTCAGCTATTTGTGAAAAAGTCTTCACGTGATCAACACTACGTTTGAAGTTATCGTATCCCATCCAAGTGTTTCTGATAATGTAAAGCTGAAGGGGAAATAAAAAAATTACAAGTATTAAACATTGACAACTTATTTCTGAAAACTTGATATTATTTTTGGGTTTCTTCGAGACTATAACTGTTGGAGAAAAAGAATGAAATTAGAAAAAAACTTCAAATTATCATACAAACGAAATCCTAAAAAAAAAAAAAAACGAAAAGAATTTTTACCAATTTTCCATCATCATCCAGTTCTCCAGGCTTTATTGCCGACTCATCAGTCTTTGTTTTTTCCATTTCGACTGCCACTTGTTCTTTGAGACCTGTAAAAATCAGTATTATATTCATCATCTTGACGTACCTTATCCTATATAAAAAAAGCATTGCTAATGATTCTTTAATAATAAAGAAAACAATATTCTTTTCCTAAGGTTTTAACCAAATGTTTATTATAGTAAATTAAAATTTCCAAATAACTAATTCCATGTGATGAGAGAAATGATTATAATTATAAAAATTATTCCAGGACCAAGATCGAAATTCATGGACTTTTTTAGGTTTGCCACATAAAAAAGGCAAGGACTTTTCCATGGATTTGAGGATTTCCAGGATGCTAGACACCCTGGCATAATAATTGAATGATAATATTTGATAATAATAATAATTAAAACGGCAAATTCTTATGAGAAAGCGCTGGATAACCTAAAATTTACATAAACGCTCACAAATTTACTATGTCGATGAATGGTTATTTTGATATTTCGTACTATGAACATTTTAAATAAACATGAAGGTTAATTCTTATTAGATAAAAATATTAGTTAGAGACCAAAAAATTAGGGCTTAGAAAATAATAGGGTACGTTTTCGGACTACAAAATGTATGCCGGACTACATCAGGAAAAACTTGTATCATTTTTGAAGATATTCGATTGATTGCAATAAGTGGCGGCGTCATGACCTCGTGATAATTCGCAATATAAAAATATAAAAAATGGAAAACTATGGTGTGATAATTTAAATTGAGATATTGTAATTAGAGTTTTAAAATTTAAATCCGAAGATGTATTTTACATGATGAAAGCAATTGAATAAAAGCAATGAAATCTACTCAAAACATGAAAATCTCTAAAAATGAATTTTAAACCGTTTTACTTTAGGAGCCACGTGTCGAACCTAAAACTTGGCTTCCTTTTCCGGACCCGTGTCACGCAAAGTGTATGAAATGTACACTTACCTTTGAAGTTATCTATGAGGTTTTCTGCAAGTCCCCAATCTCGTAAAATATTTTCGACGAATCGGTCACTTATTTTCCCGAAATACGAATAAGAGCTGACGCCACGAATTCCCGAAACGACGTTGCGCAAGCAACAAGAAAGAAGAAGAAGAAGCCGGAACTCGGAAGACGGAAATCAGCCGAAGCACTCCGATTTACCTTACTGGTTTTTCACTTAGCCAATGAATTTGCAGAATTGGTACGCGGCAAATTTTAAAATTCAATCATTCAAATTTTAAAGAGACTATTAAGAAGTTCTAGCCTCCGAAGTTTTCCCGAAAAGATTACTACAGTAAAAGGTAGCAGCACAATCGGATGACATAATCAAATTTTATTCTATTTTTATAAATCTTTATATTCAATAAAATTGTAAATGGTGTCTTTTTATGGAACCAAAATTTCTAAATTCAAACACTGATTTTAAGACCATCCCAACTCTCATGGAGAACCCTCCAATATTTTGTGTGCTTGTAGTTCATTTTCCGAATAAGTAAAAATTAAGAAAAAAACTTCATTTACTTTGAGAAAAAAAGTATTTTTAATTTCTTCTTCCCTTTGCTATCCAAATCAACTTTGAAAACTGAATATTTTGGTAGAAGCGAAGTCGGCAGGAATCCTAATTAATTAAAAATAATTTTTTCAGCTGCGTAATTTTGTTTGGTAAAGAGGCATTTGTTTTAAAAATGCTCCAAACTATTTCTTTTTAGCACACATGACCTTCATTTTCAATGTGCCTAAACGAAAAATGAAGAAAAAAGGTCTCGGTGGATTCTTTGAAAATTAATTTCTTTTATAGTCCATATAATACAAAAAAAATTTTGAAAAAGTAATTGGTCAGTTATGACTATATATTTTATATAGGTTTATAGAAAAAATTTTAATTTAGAATGAAAAAAGTTTTACATTAAAAAAAAGATTTTAAAAATATTATTGATTGCTAAAAAAAATTATATAAAAAAATAAAAATAAATTCCGGTGGTTAGCAGAACATAAAATTGCACACTACTTACGACGTTCTCCTTGAATCCGGCATCTAATAGTGGAGGATTATTGGCCATTTTCCGTTTTTTTCTTGGCTCTGGTATTGTCTTAGGCATCTTGGGGTCTGGAATGATGTTTGCAGTTTTTAACTGTAATAAAACATTCAAAATGTAATATAATTGGTTGAAAATATGTGATCAAATAATCTGATAAATTATCGAGAAAGTGAATACGAATCTCACCCCTACATTGGTAGCAGCAATCTTGTCATAAGAGGTTTTGCCGTTCTGAAAAGTACAGCCATCATAAGACCTTTTGACACCTTCAGTCTCGTTCTTCGATTCGTGTCTCATCCTGTTTAATTCCGTGAGAGGTTTTCGAGGCTGTTGAAAATTATTGTTTGTCAGCAAAGTATAGACATTAAGAAATGAAATATTTTTCATTGGTCAAAAAAATCCTCATATAAATTTTGAAATTATATGAGGAATTCCTCATATAAATTTTGTCTGAAAATGGCACTAGGATTTCTTAAAGATTTTTTTTTCAATACAGAAATTGAGCGGTTGGTTGCAAGAACGGCTCTGAACTTCTATGAATCAATATGTACTCGAATTAATATTGTGAGAGGAAAATTAATTTGATGTTTTACAGCTCTCTCGTATTTGACAATCCCATTTTCCAACATTTTTCTGGTAATTTATTTTTTATTTTAATAAGTTTATTAATTTTCAATACAAAAATATTAATCTAAAACGAAATAGTTAAATTTTAAGCTAAAGAGAAAAATTCATTTTTAACAAAGTAGATCGAGTTTTTATTGAGTAGTTTCATTTTCATAAAAATTATAAGTAAATTGCAAATTCAAAAATCCAGTCTGAATACATAGGTGCAATTCTTCATTTTTTTATTCTTGTGCATAATCATCTTCAAGTTCAGCTCTACTACTTTCTGCTGCTGACAGTATTGAACCTGGTGGCGGTGGTGGTGCCAGTCTTTTAACGTGAATAACCTTCTCCAAAGCATCCAAGGTCTCCATTTTTGTAAACGTCCCCTGATTTTATTTTATACAATTGATTCCAGCGGTACAAGAGAGGGTTGAAGTGTTTAATATCCACACATTCCACCGTTGCCCGTTCTTTGGTATTTTCAAACTGCACGTGGACGAACATTATCACGGAATATTTGCGTTTAACTATAAATCGCAATAAAACCTTCCTAGTCTTTTCATTCGCCCGATATAAAAAAAATCACGTAATCTATTGCGTGTTTTGACCCGATCACTGCTATTCATATTTGCGTGCGCACTTGTTCCGTTTTCGTAGCCGCATTCGGATTCTGAGAATTCAACTTTCTGGAAATCACAGTCGGCGCCCAACTCGATTACCAAATATTGCCAAATATTCTCGAACAGTTCCGATCTAAAAATCAAGGACGCGTGATGGCAGTGCGTGCAGGACGTGAATATAAATTGAATTTAGATCCCAATTTCACAAAACGGATGGTATCCGACCGAACGAAATCAAGGTGGGATGTTTGAGCAAAAACTTCAAAAACGGAAGGTATGTTTGAACTTTACTAAATTAAATCATTTCAGTTCCTAAGTATAATCGTACTAAAAAGTAAAAAATATTTTAAGTCCTAAAATGTTGCGTAGTTCACGTCAGTTTGTGTATTTTGTATTTAAAAGCGTGTGATCCAAAATCAATAAGTTTGCAGTAGCAAATGAACTTAATTTTCTTAGCAAATTTCAGGTTTTCTAACCTAATATTTTTAAAGTATTAAAAATGAAATTCACTGTTGAATTATTGAAATTGTTATTTTTTAGTCTGTAAAATTATCTAGATTCATATCTATTTATTGCAGACTACACGATCTTTCACCTATTTCTCACCTTTCCCCTGTTTCTCGTTTTCCACTGTAATGTGAACAGAATAATGGATACAAACAAATAAGAAAATCCAATTATATGTACTTGGAAGATAATTATTTTTCCTTGAAAAGTCGAGAAATGAAGGGTTGCAGTACACAACTAGATAAACGACATCTTTTTTGAAAATGGGCATATTGTGTGAAAAGGATTTTTTCAAAAGGTCATTTTTAATATAGTTCAATCTCAAAGGAGCACCGAAGAAAACATCTCGGCACCAGTCGACCAGACGATTTCGTTAGGACAAAATAACGAGACGGTGACTGACAGCAGCATGAGCGAGACGGTTTCCCCATGGGGGCGGGAAGGGGAAGAGGAAGGGGTCCACGTGCAACGACTTCTACCCGACCCGGGTCGGCCACTGCCGGGCTTGATCAAAATTACAACGTCCTAGAACGCAAGTTAGAAATTTTGTGTACCCGATTTGACGATATGATCTCACATCAAAGTGGTTTGTTAGAGAGGCTATTATTGCTGAATAAAGATCAGATTTAACAACGTCGCACTGCCAATCGTGACGCCCCCCCCCCCCTCCCTTACATATTCCGCGCAAAAAATGCAGTCATCAGCATCAGGTTTCTCTGAACTCACCAAATTATTATCAGAGAATTGATCTGAAATATCAAGTAGAGCAAACTCTTAAAAACACAGAAATCCCTAGGAAATTGGTTAATGAAGTTGAATCCAGAAATACTCAAAATGAAAATGGTAAAATTTGCGACGCTGATGATGGTGAACTACACCGTTCCTTGATTGAGAAGCAATATCCTAATGCTGTAACTTACAACATTGCCACAGACGGAGCTACAGCAAAAAATCCATTAAAGCTTAAAATAGGATTTTGGTCAATACAATTACTCTTCAATTAATTACCATTGACATTAAGATTCAAATTCATTATACTTGCTGGCATAATGATGCTTTCGCATGAGCCAGGTCCAGCTTTACTCGATTTATTTCTCGACAGTTTTGTAGTTGAAGCAATAGCATTGAGTTCAATAGGTCAAACGAATCTCATAAGAGGGACGTAGGGTTTTCTATGACATGTAAGTCCTTATTGAAGTCTCATGGGGTGGAAGATGGATGGAATAATTATAAGCATAACTGTATTATACATGAGCTTTATGATACTTTTGTACTGTACTAACCTGATCTCATTTTACCAGATTTTGATGCTATAATATATGCATTATTTGGAAGGAATAAATTTTGTTTAACAATCGGTACGAACTCATCTTTATTCTCCTTCAAAACTATAAACAGAGGAGCTAGAAGTTTTCCTTCAGCATTAATAGTAGGAACTTTCGTGTACCTGTGTGTCATGGCTGGGACTGATTGAACTGCATATTCAACTGTCTTACTTTCTACTTCTGTCAATGTACGTCATGAATGAATTTCAATCTGAAATCCACTTTGATCGGCATTATATGTATTTTCAGTTCCAATTTTCATAATCTGCGATTTTACGTCAGCTACAAACTTTTCGGAATTTTTATTTACAGATTCCTTATGTTTTGTACTTTTTCTTGTTATAAATTTGTTAATTTTTCTACTCACGATTCGATGAGATTTTTAAAATTTATACAACCAGGTGTCTGTTGCTTTAAATCGAACATCATCGAAGTTCAAGTTTCTCTTGGCTTCCAATGCCCATTTTCAAATATCCATATCGTGAACAATGAAACCCGAATCAGTAGCAGTCTTAAAAGTTTTCAGCACAATAATAAATTTAAATTTAAAATTTTAGAATTTAAAATTTAAAATTTAAAGATTTTTCGGGTTTCAATCGTGTGCGAAACTATGAATGTTTTTTAAAAAAGACTTAATTGGCCAATCAAGTTCAAGCAGTCCCCACCATGGGGCACTCTGGCCAATCACAGGCATCGTAGAGAATACATATATAAGAACAACATAACCTGAAACCTCAGTTTCAGGTCAGCCCTGAAGAAGTGAACTGCAATGTTCACGAAACGTCGGCAATATTCATAGTTTCGCACACGATTGAAACCCGAAAATCTTTAAATTTTAAATTTTAAATTCTAAAATTTTAAATTTAAATTTATTATAATGAATCATCGTGAAAGTATCAAATCTATTATTAAAGAACTCTACGGGGAGAGTTTCCTTACTAAAATTAACACTTTTAGTAAGCTCAGGTCTTCTCAAGCTAAACTACTAACATCTTTAGCTTTCTTAAAACGGTGTAGGGACAATAACATCGTCCCAAAATTCTTACAGTTAAAAAACCATTTGGGAACATTGAAATCAAAATCAATTCTACATAAAACAAGTTTGCTTCTCTTAAAAGAAAGGATACAACATACCAAATTTGACTTGCACACTACCTCCAATAAACTATTAAAACTTCATCTTTTTCTATCAAACACTCTCAGATTTGACATTTGTTCCACATTGGACCGCATATCATTTGACCAATCCCAACGGATTAAAGATTTTTGCACTGAGAAACAAAAAATAAAATTTGACAAATTACTTCCAGTAAAGCACGCACCATTAACTAATACAGTAAAAAACATCTCTAACCATCATCTCAGCAATGAAATGATTTCAGCCTTATCTAAAGGACATAATTTTGCAGTCGCCCCCTCCAAAATCCCAAAAGAAGAAATCATCAGCAATTTGGAATCCACAATATACACCCTTCCACCCGAAAAAGCAAATGACATACGACGTAGGACAGCCAACATTTTACGCGAAGCCCAACTTCCTTCCTCAAACTTAACAAAACAAGAAAAAACAGCTATTAAAGAACTCAACCAGAATAAAGACATCATAATATTACCCGCAGACAAGGGCAACACAACAGTAATAATGAATAAAGAAGACCATAACAACAAAATCATGGACCTTCTTACTGACGATACATATAAAAAGCTTAAAAAAGACCCCACAAAAACAATAACCAGAAAAACAAAAAGCCTCCTAAAAGACTCAAATCTTGACGACGATACAATATCTAAATTAAAACCTATTAATCCTATCTCTCCAAAACTTTGCGGACTCCCAAAAATTCACAAAAACAACATCCCACTCAGGCCGATCGTCAGCGCAATAAACTCTCCCACTTACAACCTAGCACGATTTCTCGCCAAAAAACTTAAGCCTTTCACAGGAAACTCTATCACACACATCCAAAACTCTTTTGACTTCATCAGAAAAATACAACAGATTCACATTCAACCCCAAGACATCCTAGTAAGTTTCGACGTAGTATCTCTCTTTACAAAAGTACCAATCTCTGATACAATCGATATTATTAAATCCTTTACAAACTTCCCCTCTAATCTAACACCTTTAATAGAACACTGTCTCACTAATACCTATTTCTCTTTCAATAACCAATTCTACGAACAAACCTCAGGAGCAGCAATGGGATCTCCAATCTCACCTGTAATAGCCAACATTTTTATGGAAAATCTAGAAACTAAAATCTTTAACAAATCCAAGCTTAAACCGGAATTCTGGTGCCGTTACGTTGACGACACTTTTGTCATCTGGAGACACGGACTAGACGAACTAAACAAATTTTTCGATTTCATCAATCAAATACACCCTAATATCAAGTTCACTATGGAAATTGAACAAAACGGAAAATTACCTCTCTTGGATGTACTAGTTTATAAAAGATCTGATAACACATTAGGACATGAAGTTTACAGAAAACCCACGCATACAAACAGATACCTGCATGCCTCCTCCCACCACCACCCATCTCAAAAGCAATCGGTCATCAATTCCCTTGTATACAGAGCTGTCTCCATAACAGATAAAGATAACTTACAAAAGGAATTACAAAATGTTAAACAAATCCTAATACAAAACGATTACACAAACAAACAAATTAATAAAGCAATAAGAAAATACACTCAAGAAAACAAGTCAAAACAACCTACTAAAGAAAGAGAGAGGAAAACAACCACCATCCTACCCTACATTCAAGGTATCACGGAACAAATAGGAAGAATTCTCAACAAACACAACATCCAAACTATATTTAAACCACCTGCAAAAATAGGACAACTTTTAAACAACCCTAAAGATAAAAAGGAACCTCTCAGTGATCCGGGAGTATATCAAATCCCTTGTTCTTGTGGTAAAGTCTATATTGGAGAAACCGGGAGGGCGGTAAGTCAACGTGTAAAAGAACATGTGAGTAAAGTTAGGCTAAAACATTTCACACAATCAGCAGTAGCTGAGCATCATATCGAAACAGGACATAGTATTTTATTTGACAAAACAACCGTCATTGCCAAAACGTACAATAAATTTCCAAGAAAACATAGAGAAGCAATCGAAATCTTGAAACACCCTAATAACATCAATAGGGACAATGGATATAATACCAATCCGATTTGGCTTTCCGTCCTCCCGGGTTTTTTTAAAAAAGACTTAATTGGCCAATCAAGTTCAAGCAGTCCCCACCATGGGGCACTCTGGCCAATCACAGGCATCGTAGAGAATACATATATAAGAACAACATAACCTGAAACCTCAGTTTCAGGTCAGCCCTGAAGAAGTGAACTGCAATGTTCACGAAACGTCGGCAACATTCATAGTTTCGCACACGATTGAAACCCGAAAAATCTTTAAATTTTAAATTCTAAAATTTTAAATTTAAATTTATTATAATGAATCATCGTGAAAGTATCAAATCTATTATTTTCAGCACAAATTCGGAAATTTGCCCTCATTTTTCTTGATATGTTCCGCCTTTATTGAGTCGATTCGCCCACCGCTTTAATTGTGTCACGGATTTCATTAATCTGAATTTTTGTTTAACAGTTTCAAGACTGTAATTATTTTTCTTTCCAGATCTCCAATATTCGACAGCTTTTCTTTTATAATCAAAGCTCAACTCTTCTCCGTCTCTTGAACAAGCGTTGGAATCTCCCTCATCCTTATACCATACACTGTCTTCAACTGGATGCATTTCATAATTTTTAAATGATTCCTGAAAATCTAAAGTTTCATTTTCGATTGCCTCAATTGCGTTCACTTCATTCATAGCAAAAATTAAAAAATTTTCGAAGCCTTCAGCAGGCTCAATTTCCACTTTATTAACAGGTGTTTCTGAAACGTGCATTGCTTCAAAGTTTGCGAGTAAAAATTCAATTACATTTATAGGATTCACTTTCATGATGAACGTATTTAAAAAAACGTAAATAGAAAAATATATTATATTTGCACTTGTAGCAAAAACCGAACTTTAAATCAACGTAAAGCGGTATTACACTACTAACTGCACTGCTCTGTTTTATCCAAATAATTCACTTTGCAACAAATATCACTTGTGGTTACTGATAAAAGCAAAGACAATCTGGAAAATATGTTTTGAATGATGCATTATGTAGAGATAAGGAATTAAGCGAAAACATTTTATAAATACACCGCCGAATATAAACCAGACATTGACATTGTTTCCAAATATAGAAATAATCTCTTCAATAATGATCTTCTTCAGGGTCTCAGTTTGTTTTAAAAAATGCAAACAATCTAGAATCTTGCGGAATTGATAACATTCCTGCATGACGCCTAATTAATTGGCAGTTATTTTGTTTCAATTATGTGTCTGTTCATAGCCTAAAATTAGAAAATTCTTTTTGGACGAGAATAATACGCGACACAAATTAGTTTTGCATATCAATTTAAGTATGTATTGTAAATAATAATGAGCGTTGCATAAAATTTGAAAGTGTAACTAACGTAAGGGTAGTTTACCCTCTTAGAAAGGTGAATTCCACTTTTTTTGCACTTTGATCAGAATATTTCAGTGCGTACCTAAAGTATCTCACCATTGGATTAAAAAAAATGAAATTGTTTTTTTTTGTGTGAATAATTTAATGAATAGAATAGAGGGGTAGTTTACCCATTAAAGATTTTCTTCATAAAAATGACTAGAGAGTTTCATTTACAGGGTCTCTACCCGACGAATGATTTTGAATTCCTGGTCATTTCGCGGCTTTCTCCGGGTCAATTATTTATTTTTTTCGCTCAAATTAAAAAAGTTTAAAATATTTGAATGATTTGACAAGATTTTCAAAAATCTTGAGAGATTTTCTGAAATTTACTTCTTCTAAATAATAATTATTTTACAAAATTGTCATTCCACGTTAAAAAATTCTGTTCAAAGTCAAGTAATCATTCTTTACGAAATTTTCCTGTTCTCTAAATTATAACTCCCATTCTCTCACATTTATAAGATGGAAGTTCCAAATTCTGGCTAATTTTTATTTCCAAAAAAAGGAATCTATAAATTCAAACCAATCTCGATTTCAAACAAGGGATTTACCAAATCTGACAAATTCTGATTTGGAACAGGGATGTTTTATGTGAATTCGCTTCTTATAAATTAGAACTAAAATTGTATTCCAAACATTCCCGTACCATGTCAAAAATTACATTCTCCAAGACGAAATTAGTAATTCTTTACGAAATTCTTTGCTCCAAAGTCATAATTATATTTATTCACAAAGTTTTGTATTATAGGGTAGGTTGGGGCGAGATTTGCATAGAGGGTCAAATGGCGAAAATTAAATTTCCTTGAGTAAAAATTTATCACGTCAATTGAAAGTTCATCCCTGATGGCAAATTTAACGACCATGTTGAAAATCAATTTCTGGACAAAAAATTTAATTATCTCAGTCGAAAATTCAACTATTTCGTTGAAAATTTGTTTTTTTGCTAGAAATGAGTATTTCCAGACAGAAAATTTAACTATTTTATCTTTGGTTAAAACTGGAATTTTTGTGGACGATAATTTAACTATTTTATTGATAATTGATCTTTTTTTATTTAAAAATTGAAATATTTTGTGAAAATATTTTGTACCTTTTTGTTATAAAATTCAGTTATCCCAGTTGAAGATTCATCATTTTTATTGAAAATTCATCTCTGCTTGAAAATCTAATGATTCCAATTGAAAATTTAACTATTTTGTTGAAGATTCGCTTTTTTTGTTAGAAATCAGTTTTTTGAACAGAGAATTTAACTATTCTATTTTTTATTACAAATGGATCTTTTTTGGACGAAAATACAACTGTTTGGTCGATAATTGATCTTTTTTATTTAAAAATTGAAATATTTGGTGGAAATTTTTTGTACCTCCTTGGTATAAAATTTCACTATTCCAGTTGAAGATTCATCATTTCAATTAAAAATTCATCTCTGATTGAAGATTTAACGACCTTCTTGAAAATCAATTTTCCTAACTAAACATTTATCTATTCCAGTTGAAAATTTAACTATTTTGTTGAAAATTAGTTTTTCTAAGCACAAAATTTAACTATTCTATTTTCGGTTAGAAGTATATTTTCTTAGACGACAGTTTAACTGTTTGATCAATAATTGATCATTTTTTTAAATAAAATATTTAGTGAAAATTTTGTGTACCTTTTTGGAATGAAATCCAACTATTCCAGTTGAAGATTCATCATTTTAGTTGAAAATTCATCACTTTGGTTGAAAATTGAACTGTTTGATTGAAAAGCCGTTTTTTATTTCGTTACAAATTAATTTGTTCAACTTAACGTTTGAATATTCTATTTTTTGTTGAACATTCTTCTCTATTTTTGTTGTAACATTCAACTTTTGGTTGCTAATTCGACCATTTCAGGTAAAGATTCATCATTTTAATTGGAAATTCATCTGTTTCTTTTAAAATTCAATTATTCCAGTTCAAGATTCATCATTTTATTTGAAAATTAATCACTTTGGTTGAAAATTCAACTATTTTGTTGAAAATTCTTTTTTTTTTTGTTTGTTAAAAATTAGTTGCTTTTTTTAAACAGAAATTTTAACTATTATATTTTTGCTTGAAAATGTATCTTTTTAGAGGACCCTTTAACTGTTTGATTGATTTTTTTTAAATTAAAATATTTGTGAAAATTTTTTTGTACCTTTTTGGTTTCAAATCCAACTATTCCAGCTGAAGATTCATAATTTTAGTTGAAAATTCATCACATTGGTTGAAAATTGAACTATTTGATTGAAAATCCGTTCCTTAATTCGCTAAAAATTAATTTGTTAAACTTAACGTTTATATATTCTTTTTTTTTAACATTCTTCTGTATTTTTTGTTGCAAAATTCAACTATTGTTTAAAAATTTATCATTTTCAGTTGAAAATTCAAGAACTTGGTTGCAAAATCATATATTGTGTTGAAAATTTGTATTTTTTTGTAGAAAATTAATCTACATGGTCGAATTATTTTTTGCTTGAAAATTTGTGTTGTTTGATCAAAAATTCAACTACTGTGTTAAAAATGCATGTGTTTTGTTGACAAATTGTATTTTTCTGTACAAAATAATTCTTTTTGTTTGAAAATTCATCTTCCGGTTCAAAAATTCATTTTCTTGGTTGAAAATTCAATTTTTTTGTTGAAAATCCGTTCTTTTTTTTTAAATTAATTTTTTCGACTAAAGTTTAACTATTTCATTTTTCTGTGAAAAATTGATATTTTATTGGAAAATTTAAGTACGTTTTAGATATTCATTTATTGAGCTAATTTATAATAAAAAGCTACTAAAAGTCTTCTTTTAGGTTCTTCACGTATCTCGCGTCTTTCGGCGTAATATTGGAAATTTTCATTTTTGCATACCAATTTCGATTAATGAGTCAAAACGGCGAGTTTTATCGAACAATGGTTCTCAAAAATTTCATATGAATTTTCAAAAGCTGAAATTCCTCCAGAAACTTTTTTCCCATATTTCGACTCGTTTGGCTCAAAATCTGAGTTTTCGATGTTTTTTCATAGTGTTTTCGAGAAATCAAACCAAAATGACGAGACCTATCAAAAATAATTTCGAAACATTTTGTGAGTCCTTTTAAAATCTGCAATTCCTCACTGAAAATTTTTTCTGGAAATTGGAATTTTCGATTTTTGGAATGCTGTTTTTTATAAATGAAACCAAAATGATAAGACCTATCGAAAATTGCTAAAAGAAATTGAGTATGAGGTTTTGAAAGCTATAATTTCTCTAAAAGACTTTTTCTTGTATTTCCAATAAAATAAACCAAAATGAAAAGTGCTATTTGTAAAGAGTTGAACCAAATTTTCTAAGACTTTTTAGAAGAATTGTTCAATTTTTCTCACATCTCGCGTTGTTTGGCTCAAATTTTGAATTTTCTACTTCCTGCACAGTATTTTCGATAAATATAACCAAAATGACGAGTCCTATCAAAAAATTATTGAAAGAAATCCCATAGGACTTAATAACAGCTATAATTTCTCTTGGAAAAATTTTCTTCTTTTTTGTGCCGTTTGGTTAAATATTAGAATTTTTGATTTTCCAATAGTATTTTCAATAAATAAAACTAAAATAAGAAGTAAAGTCAGAAACGATTAGAACCAATTTTGTAAGACTTTTCAAAGCCTGCAATTCATCGTTGACGCATTTTTTCCGTATCCCACGTCGTTTGCTCAAAATTAAAAATTTATATTTTTCTTCATAGTGCAATTGATAAATAAAACCAAAATGACAAGTCCTATCAAAAAATGATTATTCGAAGTTTTGTAAGACTTTTTATAAACTATAATTCCTCGCTGAGACATTTTTCCATATTTTGCGTTGTTCGGCTCAAAATTTGAATTCTCGATTTTTGTCATAGTATTTTCGGAAAATAAAACCGAAATATCAAGTCTGATCGAAAAATGGTTGAACGAAAAGTTATAGGTCCTCTAAAAAGTTACAATTCCTCCAGAGAACGTTTTGCCTTATCTGTCGTCGTTTGGGCTGAAATTATAATCTTCGACTTAGTAATTTTAAAGCATAGAACCAAGAAAACGAATCCCATCAGAAAATGATCGGAACAAAATTGAAGATATTTTGAGGGGCTTTAATTCTTCTTTCAACCTTTCTCATGTATCTGTGAAAATGAAAAAATAAGCCGAAGCTCGATTTGATCTGTTTATTTAGTTTGATACATAATTTTATAAAAGTTGTATTTTTCTGCAAGGATCACTTAAACCGTAACAAAAACGTAAAAAGAGAATTCAGGGTTGGTAACAATATATTGGGCTGATAGGATGTCTCAAGAGATGCTCCTGAAGAGATGTTGGCAATACATTATTGTAATTGTCATTAATTTTTAATGTAAAGTTTTGAAATGTTTTGCTAAAGTTATATTTGCCACTAATTTAAAAAAAAACAGGATTAGATTAAATAAGCAGTTATGAAGTTACATGTATGGCGGCGCTGGCTTCATCTGAAGCCAGCGTCCCATTGTTCATTCATCTGAAGCCAGCGTCCCATTGTTTATGAAATAACACAGCAAGCACAGGTTGGAGTTTCCGACCGCCGCCGAGTGTGATCTCTTGCTCGTATGCCTCGGATGTGACATGCAGCAGGGGTGACTTGCCGCATAGAGACTTGCTAAAGTTATATTTAAAAATTTCCATTGTATGACTAAGGGCTAGTTCTTGGTCATATGTTATGTGATAATAAAATACTTGATGACCATTTGAGCGCCCCAAGTGAGCCACTAATTCAAAAAAAACAGGACTAAATTAAATAAGCAGTTATGAAGTTACATGTATGGCGGCGCTGGCTTTATCTGAAGCCAGCGTCCCATTGTTTATGAAATAACACAGCGCGGGCCACTGTTTGGGGCTTCCGACTGCCGCCAAGTATGTGTTCTTAATCGTATGTCTCAGATGAGACATCCAGCTGGTGTGACTTGCCGCAGAGATATTTGCTAAAGTTATATTTTAAAATTTCCATTTTAGGACTAAGGGTTAGTTCTTAGTCAAATGTTATATGATAATAGAATACTTGATGACTATTTGAGTGCTCCAAGTGAGCCACTAATTTAAAAAAAACACAGGATTAGATTAAATAAGCACTTATGAAGTTACATGTATGGCGGCGCTGGCTTTATCTGAAGCCAGCGTCCCATTGTTTATGAAATAACACAGCGCGGGACACAGGTTGGGGTTTCCGACCGCAGCCGAGTATGCTCTCTTGCTCGCATATCTTCCTCAATAAACACCTGATGCGTTAGCCGACGCATCTCCTCCTGATGTTTAACATTTTCCAAAAAGTTTAGATGCTTAGGGTGATTATGATAGATGTGAACAGCTCTGTCATACAACTCTTTTCTCTGTAAAAAAAATGATTTCAGCGTTGATTTCAGGTATTAAAATAAGAATAAAAAAAGAGTCTCGAGTGGAACTAAAATTAGATCATTTTTGGGATACAACAGCAATAAGAAATAACTATTCTATTTCGACTAGTTACTTTAAGTAGTTACTTATTTGGTAACGATAGTTTTAACTAAGGTACGTTTTTAAATAAGTAGCGATTTGGTCGCTATAGCTACATTTTTTCAGTAATTGTAACTGTGACCATTCTTACTTTTTTAGTTACTCTCGAAATGCGGGTCCTCCTTTACGGAAAAATAGTAGAGAATTTCAGTATAGACCTGCGATCTTATTCCTATGAACGATTAACCTAATTAAAGTTAAAAATCAGCAAACATTTTTTTTTTAAGCTTCCAATAATTTGTTACAATTCATATTTGGATTATTTTCTTTCAAATAGATTCAAACATACGGACGGATCAAAAGCTTATTTATAAATCAAAATATTCAGAAATGAGAGCTAAAATTAAAAAAAAAAAAGTATAAATAATTTGATTGTTCCGGTGAAAATAATTTCTTGAGGGCTTTTATGTTGCGAACTGTTTAATTAATTATTAGCTGATTAATTTCGACCACAATATTGGATTACATAAAGATTGAATTTAAATTGATTTCCATTCAGAAACATAAATTGATCAATTACTTTAAGGTTATGTAAACAAAAATTTCAGAAAAGTACGAAATTTTAATGGAATTTTCGTTAATTTGCCTTGAATTGAGCAATAAAATGTTTGTGATTTTTTTTTATATTTAACGGCATAAAAGTTCCCTTACTTCAAACTTGGCATCTTTTGGTTACAAGTTGCAGAATTTTCGGATACAATGTATCAGAAAATTACCAGAAAATTTCAGAATGTTTCAAATAAAAAAAAAACATATATCTAACATTTTTCGGTCGAAATAATGATTTATCTTAGGCACTGATCAGTATTGCGGACTCTGGGTGCCAGAGTCTTTTTTTGCATTAGAAATTACAGCATAAACCTACCATATTCCAAAACAGGTCACGCAAAAGATTAAGCTATAAAAAAATATAACTTCAGCTTTACAGTGTACCCACCTCAGGTGCTACATCACAATAGGCAGTGATTGCTGTCAACCATTCACCAAGATCAAAGTGAACACGCTGATGATCCTTGTATACAAAAAATCCCGTTTCATCTGTTTCTGTGATGAGATCACCATTTTCGACTCTTCCAAGAGTTATGCCATTCCACTCTATTGGTCCATCATGGTGATAAAGTGGACCAAAATGAGAAGCAGGAACAATTCCAGAAGTAGAAGCAGGAACGATTTCAGAAGTAGAACCAGGAAAAAATTCAAAAGGAGGAGAACTCACAGAACGTCGGCTGCTGCTAGATGAATGTGTAGTTGAATCTGTAAAAATGCAATAGAAATGCATGAAGTTAAACGAAACTGCAATATTTCATATTGGTTGTTTCACATACTAATTTATTAAACAATTTTTGAAATCCGTGCATAAACCATGTAGTCTTTTGAGTCTCTGTCATACGGAAAAATACTCAATTTGTAATTAGCATGAGGTAGAGTAAAACAGGGCGAGGCAGCCAGGACGCCACATTTTGGAGAGCAGAGCGCTTGCTCGAGATTATATCAAATTGTGTATGATTTTGTTAGAAAGCCTGATTCTTTGGCTACAAAATTGCCTGGTGGCATTTTCACGTAGCTTGCACATTACTGCTTCTGAAATCGTTTTCCAGAGACGCTACGTTTATGCTCAACTGTAAAAACGTGGGGCGAGGCAGCCAACTATATAATAAACAGAAGTATAATAATTCATAAGTTCTTCATTAGGTCCAAGATGATATATAAGAATAAAAAACAAAGTGAAATGTCTTCTCTGACATTTAATGGAACTCAAAACAAAAACCGAAAAAAATGGGAAAAATTAATATGTCATCTTCGTTGCTGATGTCCGCATAATCTGCCGTTTGTTGGCCACCTCGCCCCACATGTGCTTTTTTCCAAAAAAATTTCACACAAAAAAGGTATTTTGAATATCGGAAGACCAATCATTCCAGCGTGTTAAGCACAACATTCTACTTCGGAAAATACTCACTTAAATTTCTTTACACAACCTATACACGAAGAATAAGCAAACGTGAAGCACAAAAATTTTCCTTCTGCTAGTAGTTTTCACAAATGACGCTGATTTATGAAAACTGCGACAGTCACGACACTCAACTTTTGGCAAGTACCGCGGACTAATCTAACCGACCTTACATTATAAAGACGCGCAATTTCAATTAACGATGTGGGAATAAGAAAAGCATTGGCTGCCTCGCCCTGTTCTACTCTACTTAGCAGTATTTGACAAAATTTTATGTGATTCTATTTTTTTCAGTATTTAAATAAAAAATATTCTTTTTTACCAAGGATTGCTGAATATATTCCTTCGTGTTACCTTTTTTGAGATAATTAGACATTTTTATTAATATATTTGCATAAAAATGTATCAATATTGATGAGTATTAACAATAAATTGATGGCATTGATTACAATCAATTGAAATTTTCATCACTATACTATTCAAAGCATAAATTAAGAAAAAAACGCAATTTCCACGCGCGGTCTTATTCGGAGGTTCACCTCTGATTTTGTGATGCGCGACGGAAGATTAGGAGACGCGATCTTATTCAGAGAGAGCTTATTCAGAGGTTGCACTGTATATCATATAATCAGATATATAAGACGACCCTAAGAGTACATTATTATCATATTTGTCGCTCTTACGGTGTTGGTCGCGACCTGCCCTGCCGAACGTTCCAAGGAATATAGAGTCAATTGTCCGAAACGAGAAATGCCAAATTTTCTGGAACTACGATTTTCGGACAGCAGTCTCCGTTGCGCACTCGAGCCCTGACATTGTTCTCCAAGACTTCGAGAAACGAACTATATTCACGATGGAATTCTCGGCTCCGTTCGAATACAACATCACTGCGAAGGAGAAAGAAAAAGAGGAGAGGTATCAAGACCTTAAAAGAGGGCTGCAACGACTGTACCCAAAATATCCGGAGCGAGTAATTGTCCTTGTAATAGGTGCTCTCGGAGGTGCGAAACTATCACTGGTTCGTAACCTTAAAGCCATACCCGCGTGCCAAGAATATGCCAAGGCACTTACGAGATGGATGCAGAAAGCTGGCATGCTTGGGTCGCTCCGTGTCCTCAAGACACACGACGGTTTCGCCGGCCTGTCATTGTGATTTCGTCGTGCCCTGTGACCACCCATCTCACGGTTATGAGACGTGGCCATAGTTGTGATTTACCGCGGTTCTACAGGGGGCTATGTACATTTTTCAGATGGCAGCTGCTCTCAGTAGGACCCTGCGATGGTTGTTTAACTCTTTTTTTTATTTACATATACACATATAAATAATTATAACCTCAGGCCTAAGATGGTCACAGCCCAATCTGTCGAAGGCATTTTTTTGTTAGAGTTGGATTTTTTTCGATAGTATGCACGGGGCAGTCCCGGTATACATTATCAGTCACGGAAACATTATTATAATGCAATCAAGTTACCTAATGAAAGCTTGTGCCCTGACATATTGGACAGATCCTGGTTTTTATCCTATCGTTCATGGACTGGGTTGCAGTCAAGTGCATGATTGGGGGGAACTATAGCTTAAGGCAGAATCCACACCACCAGAACCTCAGTACAGGTACATAGAAAAATTTCAAGAGCTACCTATGACAAAGCTACCGAACGCGTCCTCGGTTTGCGGATAGAGGGTCCCTGTACGAAGGGTTTTTGCTGAATAAGGTTAGAATATTGAATAAGCAGTCGCGCACAATTGTCCAGGGATGGTCCCGAAGGAATAACCCCTAAGCAAAGGCGTTGCAACCGTGCCGAAAGCTGAATGACACCTGGGTGAAGTGTCTCAAACGGTGACCTGAGATATCGGGCGACCTCTCAGAGTATTAGCCTCATCCTTGCACGCGGGGCTCTATAAGGATGGGCGAAACCTTTCGCTAGCTGCTCGTGGGAACAACAATGACAACACCAAACATAGTTGTAGTAAGTGCGGTTCAAAGCAATCGAACGCGCAGGGCTCCCGACAATGGGTCGGACAACAATGCTGACTACCATAGAGTTGGGGCAGCCAATCAAGACGGAGTCAATGCGATGGGCCGGCGGAATCTCAATACTTTTGGGTGGACGGATCGACTCAATGACGACCTGCTAGAGTGCTACGATAGCAGTATGGCCCCCTGAGCGAGAAGGTTACATGGCACGACTGCAGGTTCTGTGGTGCGAGAAACGCCCAGAGCTCTCGCGCTTTTCGCCGCAACGTCTGCGAAACCATGCCGAACAACTCCGAAAAAGGGGCTATGTAAGCGGAGCGCCTACTCTACCGCAGCCAGAACAAGCCGGGGACAGAGAAAGAGTGGCGACACTGAGGCCAACCGCGAACAGGCATCCAATAGACGGAGAACGATGCTTCAGGAGACCTCTGGACTATCAATTGTGGTGTATACAGTGCAACGAGAACTTTGGCAGATGCAAACCGTAAAAAATATCAACGGCTGATCATAAGACATAACATCTGGCAGGACTTTCACTGCATTCGAATTGTTGACAGAATGCGAGTACTATCTAACGCTAAGAGAAGTCTGGAGCGGAGGAAGAGGTGGGTCAGAGATAATCAACAGTTATTGTCTCACCCATCTCGACTCTTCCAAGACCCTCCAGTTACTGTCGACCGTCCGCCCAAACCAGAGGAGGTCGAAGCATTTTAGAGAGAAGTCTACGAGGTCCAACATCCACTTCAAGAAGACTCAAAGAACATAAGTAGCTTCAAGGAGCTTTGCAATGTCCTCATAACAGCTGAGGAGGAATGCCCACCTATCACTACCGAGGAGGTGAAAAACGTATTAAGAGGCATGAAGGACTATTCCGCTCCGGGGCCGAATGGTATCAAGATCTTCTCGTGGAAGAAGTTTCCTTCAACGCACCAGCATCTGACCCGAATTTTCATCTTATATATAAAGTCGGAAGAGCCTATTCCGGAGTGGTTGGTGGAAGGGCGCACAGTGCTCCTGCCGAAGACGAAAAACTTAGCCAACCCTAAGAATTAGAGGCCAATAACTTGTCTGAACACACTATATAAGATCTTCACAGCTATCCTAAATGATATGATTGTTCGGACAATTGGACCTGTGTGGCGAGAGATGTATGAACATCGCGGCTCAAAGAAAGGCGTAGCAGGATGTCGGGAGAACCTGCTCATCGATAGATCTGTTTGTAAAGACGCAGCATCCTATCAGCGATTCCTATCGATGGCCTGGATATATTACCAGAAAGCTTTTGATTTAACCTCCCATAGACTTATCATCTGTCTGTTGGAAAGCTCAAAGGTTCATCCACACATCGTGAGGTGCATAGAGAGATTAGTGCCGCTTTGGAAAACCAGATTTACTATATCATCTGGAAAACATCGTGTGATCAATAACAGTGTAACCTTTCAGAGAGGTGTGTTCCAGGGCGACACCATGAGCCCTCTTCTCTTTTGCTTCATATTATTGCCACTGTCTCTCGCACTTCGCCATTCTGAAGGGTACTTCTGTGGCAAACCTGAAGATCGAAAGTATAAGGTCATTCATATATTTTACATGGACGATCTCAAGATCTATGCTAGAAATCAAGAGAAACTACATCAAGCTCTAAAAATTGTCAAAGGGTACACTCAACAGATTGGAATGGAGTTCAGGTTAGAGAAATGTGCCAAGGTTAATTTAAGGAAAGGAAAACTTAATGGCATCCCCGAAGACCCTGAGCTCGTCGACAGAAGCGCTATACGACACCTTAGCGCTGGAGTGACCTATACATACCTGGACGTGCCACAGAGCCGCATTCAGGACGTGACATCTATAAAGGATACTCTCCGAAGCAGATACAAAAGTCTCATCCGGCAGATTTGGTCTTCCGAACTGTCGGCTAAGAACAAAGTATTTGCAACGAACATGCTTGCCATCCCGGTAGTACTCTATTCATTTTAAGTGGTTCCATGGACGAAGGACGAACTCAGATCCCTCGATATCGGGTCCCTAAAGGTTATGCGCATGAACGAAAGCAAACACCTTAAGTCTTATGTTCCGCGACTTTACATCTCACGCCGCCTGGGTGGTCGCGGAATATTGAATCGTGAATGTCTTCACAACAGCATTATTCTGGGTATAGCACATATAGTTGCAAATGGACAAGACCCTCTTCTTAAAATGGTCAGGAAACATGAAGAAGCGCGCAAAGGGGCGTTTCTGTACAAAGCAGTGGAAGAGGCTGCTGAGACACTTGGCGTTGACTTAAATACTTAAATAAAATTAGGATTTTTCTCTGAATCCCGAATATTATTCGCTAGTTCAGAAGAATTCAAGTATACTAACCTTGATGTCTATTTCTTAGAGCGATTTTTAAAGCTTTTTGAGCTTCACGGGGCGTCATCGTTCCAGAATGAAGAGGATCAAAAGGGCGCGGGCCTCCAGTTTGAATTATAGGTAGCTTCCCCTTATCAGCTCCACCTGCAAGATATAATATAGGGATTTTTCTCAGATAATTTTTTTAATTGACACTGAAAATTTGCTACTGGTTCAAAATAATTATAGCCCAAATGTAACCGCAAAGTCAGTTGTTATTGACAAAACCAAGGGTCGAAATTTCGATGGAGTAAATATATTTTGAGATTCTAGACATCCTAAATTATGTATTTTCAGAGTATTATTTTATTTTAACTTATTATTTTGCTGTATTTATACATGAAATCCCCCCTAAGATTCCCGTAGGGGTGAGTGGTATCAGATGTAGGGATTCATTTTGGTACCGATCAGCGTTGATAATCAATTATGTAGGAGAGTGGTAGGAATCTAATTATCCAATGTGCATTGAGAATTATATGTATGCCCATATACGAAAAGTGTCACAGTAGCTATCCTTATTAAGAAATCTCCAAACGAAATTGTCTGTTTTGATTATGACGATTTTCGTGAGTAACGCTGGTAACGTTTGCTTGCTGTAGGTCGCTCATATTCAATAATAGCGTGTGTCTGTGAGTGGTACTGCATTTGAAATCAGTGATGCTAACTGAGTTGCCTTTATCTACCCATGTTTGGATTGTAATATAGTCTGTGGGAAATAGTAATTGAATCGAATCGTAGTTCGAATTCGATAATGCGACACGTTGGTTGGCTCAGTGTTGTCAACCGTTGCACTGTAAAGTATGTAAAAAGAGAAATACGTGAAACATAATATTATAAGGTGAGTAATGAACCATAACCTCAATTGTGATGGAAGCCTCTTTTCAAACGATTTATGCAAACAAAAAATTTTCAAATTAATCATTCTTTCGCTCCGCAACTGCGTTTTCTATTATAATTTGATTATGCGTATAATATTAAATATCATTTGTGAAACTCGTATACTATTATAAGAAGAAAAACTGATTATGGATGCCAAAAAAGACATTTATTTTCAGACTGTATAATAGAAAAGTCAGCCAAAACTATAAAGTTATGTGGAGGTCATTCTTTAGAATGCTTGAGGGAGTTGAACATTGTAACATGGTGGCTAGCCACCCATTATGGATCCTTCCCCAGCTTGTGCGAATTGGAAAAACCAAATATCAAACCGTGATTTTTTCTTTAGCCGGCACCAGACAATATAACAATAGTAAAAACAAGATCATCTATTTTGCATTTTTAAACATAGAGGATTCAAGATAATCACAAGATACATAAAGAAGCTCAGAAATATGGTTCTCAAGAAATTCATCCGGATAATACTTACGAGTTGTCCTAGAATAGTTTTGAAATTCGTACAATTTTTCAGAAAAAGCTTCAACCAAATACGCACAACATTTTTTGTCAGGTATTTTGTCCACTTTTCAGAAATTCACCCCTTTGCAGATTTCTTTATTTTCAAAAATGACCTGAGATTCTACAAAAATATGATTTGAAAAAATTCGAAATTTTAAAATTTCTGTTCAGACTGATCAGAGTTCTGCTTTCCTTTTAGGGTTCTGCTAAATGGTACCTATTATTTTCTTTAAATAATAAACATATAAATGTGTCAGCATAAAAATAATAATAATGATGAACAATTATTATAAAAAATGTTTTATAGTTAAAAATTTAAAGAAAAGTTATCTGGAAGATGTAGTTCCACTCGTACTTGGTTTAATTTTTTATTTTATAACCTTAATCACATTGAACATGAATAAGTAAGCTATTCAGATAATTGGCCGAATTTTCTTCAAACTCAGTGTTTTTGGTGGAAAAAATTTTTTTCTAGTTTTATCATTTTGGTAAATTCAGATATAGACATGGAACTTTTATTTACGAAAGTTATAATCCGTCTAAGATTTAGTTGTCGCCTATCTTGTTGAAACTCCGCCAGATTGCAGATGGAAATTCAAAAATTTAGAGCATTTTCAAAATTTTTGAGACCATGTTTTTCAAAATTCAAAAAGTATATGCACAACTATTCATAGTACTCGGAAACCTTTGTTCCTCATGACTTTCTTCGATAAAAGAAAAATTATAACAGTTATAGCGTTTTCAAAATCCAAAGAAACAATCAAAAAAACATTTTTAGGCAAACAATGCACGATATGATAAAAAAGTAAAGTGGAGAAAGACGTTGATTTTTGAAAGCCCTACAAGATTGTCATCAGAACTTTCCGAATTCGTTCGAAAAATAAAATATTTGGTCGCACAAAAAATAATAGAAAATCAACAATTCCATTTTGCTATAAGATTATGCAAGATACAAAAAAAGATATCAATGCAAAAATTGTGCGCCCAAAAAAGATGTACAAATTTGTTATTAACTACTTTTTTGTAACATGTGTAGTTTTTCTTTCATTCGTCAAAAACACCAATGAAAATAACAAAATTAAATTTTCAGACAAACGGCACAAAATATAAAAAAATTAACAGACAGAAGTTGATCATCCAAAAAAGAACAAAAAATTGGTTATGAATGACTTTTCCATGATTTGTGTAGTTTTTCTTTCATTCGTGAAAAACAACATTCAAAATAAAAATATTAAATTTGCAGACAAACGACACAAACTATAAAAAAAATATGAACAGACAGAAGCTGCTTATCCAAAAAAATAACAAAAAATTGGTTATGAATTACTTCCCGATGAGATGTGCAGTTTTTCTTTTATTCGTGAAAAATTACATTTGAAATAAAAAAATTTAATTTCCAGACAAACGACACAAAATATAAAAAAATGAACACACAGAAGTTGCTCATCCAAAAAAGAACAAAAATTTTTTTATGAATTACTTTTCGATAAGATGTTTAGTTCTTCTTTCATTCGTGAAAAACAACATTAAAAATTTTAAAATTAAATTTTCAGACAAACGACACAAAATATAAAAAAATGAACAGACAGAAGTTGCTCATCAAAAAAATAACAAAAAATTTGTTATGAATTACTTTTCCATGAGATGTGTAGGTTTTCTTTCATTCGTGAGAAACAACATTCAAAATAAAAATATTAAATTTTCAGACAAACGACACAAAATATAAAAAAATGAAGAGACAGAAGTTGCTCATCCAAAAAAGAACAAAAAATTTGTTATGAATTACTTTTCGATGAGATGTTTAGTTCTTCTTTCATTCGTGAAAAACAACATTAAAAATTTAAAAATTAAATTTTCAAACAAACAACACAAAATATAGAAAAATGAACAGACAGAAGTTGCTCATCAAAAAAAGAACAAAAAATTTGTTATGAATTACTTTTCCATGAGATGTGTAGGTTTTCTTTCATTCGTGAGAAACAACATTCAAAATAAAAATATTAAATTTTCAGACAAACGACACAAAATATAAAAAAATATGAACAGACAGAAGCTGCTTATCCAAAAAAAGAACAAAAAATTGGTTATGAATTACTTCCCGATGAGATGTGTAGTTTTTCTTTTATTCGTGAAAAATTACATTTGAAATAAAAAAATTTAATTTCCAGACAAACGACACAAAATATAAAAAAATGAACAGACAGAAGTTGCTCATC
>CAKNXH010000795.1:20337-91609 GCA_932178445.1 Andricus quercusramuli | reverse complement strand
GGTTGCTCATCCAAAAATGAACAAAAAATTGGTTATGAATTACTTTTTGGTAAGATGTGTAGTTTTTTTTTCATTCGTGAAAAACAATATTCAAAATAAAAAAAATTAAATTTGCAGACAAACGACGCAAACTAGGAAAAAAATGAACGGACAGAAGTTGCTCATGCTAAGGAAAAAAAATTTGTTAGGATTTACTTTTCGATAAGATGTGTCGTTTTTCTTCCATTCGCGAAAACCAACATTTAAAATAAAAATATTTAATTTTCAGACAAAGGACACAAACTATACAAAAAAGAACAGACAGAAGTTGCTCATCAAAAAAAAAATTGGTTATGAATGATTTTTCGACAAACTATAGAAAAATGAACAGACAGGAGTTGCCTGTCTGAGTATGCCTGTCCTTATGTTTTAGTCTGTAGTATATAGTCTTCCTGTAGGCTGTAGGCACGATAACTTTAGATTTTTACGAAGGTGTCCGTATGTCTATCTGTCTGTTTTAGTCTGTAGTCTGTAGTATTTTTGTAGTATGTAGGCACGATAACTTTCAATTTTCACGAAGGTGTCTGTTTGCCTGTATGCAGTCTGTAGACACGATAACTAATTGTTTTTACGATGGTGTCTGTATGTCTGTCTGTCTGTTTTAGTCTGTAGTCTTTCTTTAGTCTGTAGACACGAAAACTTTCGATTTTGATAAGGGTGCTTGTATGTCTGTCTGTCTGTTTTAGTCTGTAGTCTTTCTGTAGTCTGGAGGCACGATAACTTTCAAATTGTACGAAGATGTCTGTCTGTCGATATGTAGTCAGTAGGCACGATAACTTTCGATTTTTACGAAGGTGTCTGTATGTCTGTCTGTCTTAGTCTGTAGTCTGTAGGCATGATAACTTTCAATTTTCAAGAAGGTGTCTGTCTGTCTGTATTTAGTCTGTATATACGATAACTTTCAATTTTTATGAAGGTTTCTGTCTGTCTGTATGTATGTAGTCTGTAGTCTGCAGGCAGATTTTTTGAATGTATTTTCATAACAAAAGTTTATAACAAATTTGTAGATCTTTTTTTGGTAGAACGACTTTTGTTTATTCTTTTTTCTTTTTGTACCGTGCGTAGTTTTTCCACAATTTGTTTTATTGTTAATGATATGTTTCACGATTGAAACAAAAATTACGCATCTTATCAAAAAATTATAATAAAAAATGTGTAGCTCTTTCCTGAGTAAACAACTTTTGTATATTAATATTTTTGTGGTTTGTGTCGCTTGTCCAAAAATTTAATTTATTTCATTCTTAAATCAGTTTTTTACAAATAAAACAAAAAGTACGCGTCCCATAAGAAAGTGAATAATAAAAAATTGATAGATCTTTTTTAATCGCACAATTTTTCCTGATTCACTTTTCTTCGTATCTTGTATATTTTGACCACAAAATAGGATTTTATACTTTTCATTATTTTTTGTTGTGATAAAAATTTGAATTTTCAATTTTGCAAAGAAATTAAGAAAAGTCTTCAGACAATATTGTAGGGTATTCAAAAAGAAACATTTTTCTCTCCTAACTTTTTCTCAAAGCGTGGGTTATTTGGCTTTAAATTTCCATTTTTGTTTGTTTTTTGGAATTTTGTAAATGCTATAACTCCAGTACTTTTTGGTTTATCCAAAAGATTCAATTAGATAGATCGTTCGTCTTTTTGCGTAATACGAATATCCGTACATAAAATATTAGAATTTGGAAAAAAGTGGTCTCAAAATAATCATAAGCGAAATTGTTTCTATTGAGAAAATGAACAAATTCTTTTCACACCATTTTTCCATTCAGATCCAGAGAAGGTATTAGATTTCTGCAAAATTTGACCCCCTCGGTTTTCGTTAAATTTCTACTTTTTGAGACATTATGAACCAAAAAAACAGGTTTTTACAAAATGTTTGTCTGCCTATTAGTCTGTCTGTCTGGATAAAAATTCGAAAAGTGAGCACAGTTTGGAAATTTTTGAGAACACTTTTTTATTATTTAAACAATCTAAAAATTCAACTTTTCTGTTGAAAATTCGTCTTTTTTGTTAGAAAAGTAGTTTTCTTGCTTGAAAATTCAACTACTTGGTTGAAGTTGGAATAAATGGAAATCTTTTGTATAGTATTATTCTTGAGATGAATTAAACAAATCCCGCAGAAAAAAATATTTCCTTTTTCCGGGAAAAATTGAAAGTACCTAATTTTTTATTTAGAGAAATTTATTGAAAAAAATATACACTAGAAACTGATTAAATAAAAATTTGGCTTAACATGACGTCCATTGTTGAAATTTCGTCTTGTCTTTTACAAAATAATTGTTCTTGGACGAGAATTCAAATATTTAATTAAAAATTGATGTATTTTGTTTAAAATTCATATTTCCGGGTGAAAAATTCAATGTTTTGTGAAAAATTCGTCTTTTTGGCTTCAAAATTCAACAATTTAGTAAAAAATTAAACTGTTTAATAAAACTTTTTTTTTATTAAATTTAATTCCCCTTGATGAAAATTTAACTACTACATTTTTTGTTAAAAACTGCTATTTTTCGGTTTAAAAATTTACTTATTCAGTTGAAAATAAAAAAAATATATAAACTATAAATCAATCAAATCAAACATGGACTAATATCACATCCACTGTTCAACCTATTTGGTTGAAAATTCAAATATTTGGTCTAAAGTTGATTTTTTTTTAAGGATTCACCTTTTTTCGTATAAAATTAATTTTTCAATTTTATTAAAAAATTAGTTGTTTTTTTTTTGTTAAAAATTAATAATCTTTTGTTGCAAATTCAACTTTTTCGTCAAAATTCTGGTATTTGGTTGAAAAATTCGTGTTTTTCAGTAAAAACTTTTTTTGGTTGAAAATTTATATTTTTTATTGTAAATTTCAGTACTTGGTTGATAGTTGAACTAATTTGTTAAAAATTATTTTTTTTGGGGTTGAAGATTTATAATTATTTTTAAATTCATTTTTTTGGTTGCAGATTAATAATTTTAGTTAAAAATTTATCTCTTATGAATATTTAATAATTTTATGAAAATTAAGTTTATTAATTGTTTTTTATTGTAAATTCAACTATTTGGTTGAAAATTTATATATTTTGTTGACGATTCATCTCTTTTCTTACAAAATTAATCTTCTTTGTTGAAAATTAATCTTTTTGGAAGAAAATTGACGTAAGTTGTTGAAAATTCATTCATTTGGTAAAAAATTCATGTATTTTGTCGTACACTCGTACTTTTGGGTAGGAAATTAATCTTCTTGGTCAAAAATTACCCTATTTGCTAGAAAATTAATCTCCTTATTGAAAATTCATTTATTTTGTTGAAATTTGAAGTATTTCATTGAAAACTCGTATTTTCGGGTAGAAAATTGATCTCATTGGTTTAAAAATTTATCTCATTAGTTGAAAATTTGGCAAAAATTGTCATTTGTCATCTATCTGGTTAAAAATATAGTGTTTTGTTGAAAAGGCTCCTTTTTCTGGTAAAAAATTAAACTCCTCGTTGAAAATTCATTTATTTGGTTAAAAATTGATCTTCTTGGTTGAAAACTCATATTTTTCGTTGAAAATTTATGTAATCTGTTGAAAATTTGTCGTTTTTAGTTGAAAATTTATCTTCTTGGTTAAAAATTCACCTATTTGGTTAAAAATTTCTGTGTTTTGTTGAGTAAACTCGTATTTTCTGGTGGAAAATTCATCTTTTTGGTTGAAAATTCATGCAATTTGTTGTAAATTCTTCTTTTTTAGTAGAAAATTAATCTTCTTGGTTAAATTCCAAGGCAATTTCTGTAGTTTTTGAATATTTTTAGGAAATTTAAGGAAAGGTTTGAATCATTCAAGGAAATATATAGAAATTTTGCAAAAATTTCACTGATAATTTAAAATTTAAGAATGTATTTTCCCTAAGATTTCTGGAAAAACGTACAGTACCTAATTTTTTTATGCATAAAACTTAAATCTTAGAGAAGATTTTAAAAGTTTCAAAAACAATTCAAAAGATTTCCAAAACCGTTGAAAAAGTATCGAAAAGTTTTTCTGGCAATTTTAAAAATAATTAGAGTAAATTTAAAAGATAGTTATGAATTTTAGAAGATTTGAAAAAATTGAGAATATTTTGAAACTTTGAAAGATTTCCAAAAAGTTATGAAATATTTTTATAAGTTTAAAGTTCTAATAGTTATAAATAAATGTTAGGCTCAATCGAAATTGTCCTAAAATTCTCAACATTAAGTAAACAAAAACAACTAAAAACTATTTTTTTTGAAATTTAGCCTTGTGTTTTTTTTTACAAATTAATAGGATAAAAAATTATATTTGTTGAGAATACATACATTTCAAAAGATTATTTTTATCGTCAATAAAGTAAGGTCAAATGAATGAAGTTTTTGTATAATTCTTGTTTTCCTATTCTGAGGAAATAGCTTCTGAAGAAGCCCAGGTTTTTCGGGATGATATTGCATTTTCTTAAAATTTTTTTCAAGTTTCGCATTTTACCTTCTCATTGTTTGAATAAAGGTGAAAATTTCATCAGGATGACAATGCAATTAAGAAAAAAAATCAAAATTTTTCCGGATTTGTAAAAATTTTGCGTGGTCATTGAAATTAAGAATTTTTTTCATTTGAAGCAATTCACAATGAATTGCAAATTGAAGATCTCAAAGTCGAAATCTTTTGAATATAAAACTTTTCAAATCGAAATTTGAAATATTTTCAATTCAGAAATTTTTTATTCAAAGGCTAAACAATTTTTGAGGCTGAGATAATTTTTTTTCTCTGAAAATGTTATTTAGCAAGCATCAAACTTACAAAATATCTTCATTATCAAAGTGCAAATTGAAAAAAAAGTGGGTAAAAAATGTGGGAGTGGGTTTTTTGAGAAAATCAATTTTCAATTTTTTTAGAAATGATGTGGATAGATTAAGAAATTCAAATCAAAATTTTTATTAGATATCAAATATATTCGGAAGCATTTTTTAAAATGATTTTTAATCTCTTCTTCCAACTGACTACAATTTCTTGTCAAGTTGACATAGAACCGAACTTTACACAAGTTATGAAAAAAAAAAAATTGACAAAAGTTGTTAACTTAAAGAGAACTACAAATTTGTCATCAGTAATTGTTTGCTAGAACGCGTAGTTTTGGTTTTGATCGTAAAAAATAACATCAAAAATGAACAAATTGAGGCTTTTGAAAAAAACGACACAAGGTACGAAAAAAATTAGAAGACAAAAGTTGTCCACTCAAAGAGAATCTACAAATTCGTTGTTTACAATTTTCAGAAAGGATGAGTAGATCTTCTTTCAAATCGTAAAAAATGAGGATAAAAATAAAAAAATAAAATTTTTGGAAAAGCTTCAAAAGAGACAAAAAAATGAGAAGACAACAGTTGTTCAACCAGAAAAGATCTACAAATTTGTGATAAACTCTTTTTATAAAAATGCATTTGAAAAATTAAATTTCTGGAAAAACGACACCACGACTTCACGCTAGGATGCGTATTTTCAATACCAATGTGATAATATAAATTTATTGAAATGACAAATTTTTCAGGGTAGCTGAAAATAAAGATTATTGCAAAATAAGGAGCTAATATTGAAGTAATCACAAAAAATAAAATTTGTACAAATAAAAGAATTTATTTTTAAAATCGGCGTTCATACGAGATGGGAATGTGCCAACGCATCAAACATATTGTTTCAGATAGGATAGGTATATCTGTCAAATGATGAGATTTATTTGCTGAACTCTGATTCAAGTTTTACTTCACACTCAAGTTCGCAAAGTAGGGTACAAATTTTAAATTAATTATCAAATTATTTGATAAATTCCACTCACCAACAAAGTGGAAGAGAAATACTGAGGTCATCAGCAGAGTTGGGATGATGGTCCCAATCATCCCAAAATAGAAGGACCAATTTCCTGAAGATTTTTGTGAAGATAGGCTTCCTGTAGCTGACTGTAGACTTCTTGATGACTAGTGAAAAAAAGCCGAGTTTGAAGGTTTATATTCTGAAACCGTTATCTTCATTTTCCAAATCATCGTGACTATAGGAAAGGTTTGCGTAAATTTTTTTCATGTCCGTGATCTTAAACTAATAAGCCATTTCTCAATATCGCGGATACTGTTGGAAAATTCTTGAATTATCAAGGAAAAATACCTCACCGCTTTATGAAGAAAGGCATTCGCTGACTGGATATATTTTTTTATACAAAATTCTGTATGATATGCTATTTTTCAGGGTTGCTTCAAAGTCGTTTTGTGTTTCCTTCTCTTCTTCTGTTCTGATTTTATCTTTACTTACCTTGACTAGTTGTTCAAGTTTCCTCTTTTTGCGACTCTAATTATTTTCAAGTCTGCTTCTTCCCTCATCGCTAAGACCTGTGATGTTCGACGTTTTCCTGTACGCTTTTATCTTTCTTGTTGGGCTTCTTCAATTTCATTATTCCACCATGCACCAGATTCTCTTCCTACAACCGCCTTACCACATACTTCGGTCGCGGTTGTAACAATGATCTCATAACATAGTCTAAGCGCTATATACATATCTTTATGGTTTCTCAACACCTCTCAAGATGCCTTATCTATGCGTTCGTTTATCTTATTATGAAATTCATTCGCACTTCCGGTTTCTGTACATTTTCAATCTTGATTCGTGTTTGTTTTGTTTTTTTCTATTTTTTTTCATCCCCGTCCTAATTTTTTTTCGAGACTAGAAGGAATTGGTCAGTATTTAATTCGGAACCCCTCCTGACTGTTGCATCTTTTATTAATTTTCTTAGTCTTTCATTTGCAATAACGAAGTCAATTATATTGCGGCTATTTCCTTTACACCAGGTGCACACGTGGATCATTTCATGCCTGAACCAAGTTTCTGTAATGAATAGGCCCTTTTCAAAGCATAAACTAACTAATTATTCTTTTTTATAATTTTTTCTTGTTGGATCCCCAAACTTACCTGGCATCCTTTCGGTCTCTGTATCCTGACTTTGGACGCAGACCCATCCGTTCATATCTCCCAGTAGAATTATTCTTCCAACATGATCGCAAGTACTGATTGTATCATTTAAAGTGCCCCAGAAGGCGTCTTCCACTCCTCTCGGATCACTTTCAATTGGAGCGTAGCACACTATGATCAATAATCTTCTGATTCCCACCTTCGTTCTGGCCTACAACAATCTGGGAGATACAAAATCATGATCATTGAGATGCTGTCTTGCTTTTTCATTCATAATCAAACCGATCCCTTGACTAATGTGCGATTCTAAAATTTTGCGATTCACTAACGCGCGATCTATTCCTGACCAAATTTCAAAACAGCCTCTACCCTCTGTAACGAACCGTGAACAAATATTTTTAGCCCCCCCCCCACCTCTTGAAAGATAAATTCGTAACAGAAAAATGTAACAACTGATATTTCAACCAAGTAGGATGAAATTTCATTAGAAAGAAATATGAATTTTTGAATCAAAAAGACGATCTTTCAACAAATCAAGATTTTTCAGTAATGGTAGAAAGGGAAGTTCACCTAAATTGTTCAACCTTAAAGCCAAAAGACAAATTTTCTGTACCAAAAATTGAATATTCAATCAGGAAAAGAGAAGTATTCAGCAAAAAAATTAATTTTCAACCAAAGAGATGAATTTTCAACGAAAATACGAATCTTCAACAAAAAATGATTTCTTAACAAAGTGGTTCAAACAAAATTTTTCAAACAAAATAGTTTAAATGAGAAGTAAATTTTCTGCTAAAATACTTGAATTTTCAAGCTAAAAAGACGAATTTTCAATAATAACAGTTGAATTTTCATACAAAAAGGATAAATGTTCAGAAGAATTATTTGATTGTCAATCCAACGGTTGCATTCTCATACAAGAAAGATTAATTTTCCACTAAAACAGATGATTTTTTCGAAGCAGAAAGACAAATATTAAAAAATGTAGTTGAATTTTCATCCAACAAATATCTTTTGAAATAGTAAATCGTAAATTTTCTACGAAATACTTGAAGTTTAAACCAAACAGTTGCATTCTTATCCAAGAAATATGAATTTTCTATTCAGACAGATGAATTTTTAAATAAAAAAGATATATTTTCAAAGAAAAAATAGTCGAAATTTTGACCAAAAAGGATGACTTTTTAACAAAATTATTGATTTTTTTTTACATTTTTATCCAAGAAAGATGAAATTTCTACTAAAGTTATCATTTCTGTAATCTGTAAAAGTATCATTTCTGAAAATTTGAAATTGGTAATATTTAAATTATAAACATTTTCAGCCAGAAACTCTCAAAATTGAAAAGCTTCAGACTGAAATTCAATTGAAAAATTGAATTATAAACGTTTACAAATAACTTATTCTGAAAAGCCCTTCACAATGACAAGTAACTTCAAATAGAAAATATTTAAACAGAAAACATTTTTCCATGGAACGTTGAAAATTAAACGAATGCGAACTTTATCTCAAACTGAAAAATGTTTATAGTTACAAAAAATTTTAATACTAGAATTTTTTTCTACACAAATCCTTGAAAATAGCAAATTGCAAAAACAAAATTGATGAAAGGGAAAAACTGCAAATTTAGCATCCAACATTACTTCTCTTAAAGTAATTCAAAGCCTTTAAAATTTCTTGAGAAATTAATAATATCTTGGAAATGCATTAAAATCTTTAAAAGTACTTTATAGTATTCTTAATCATTTCAAATCCTATCATGTTACTGAAATAAATTAGAAATTCCTGGGAATCTTTCGATCTACCCTAAAACCTGGCATAGGTCCTATTAAATAGATCTATATTTTCGAAATTTTAGGAAACTCTTTGATACAATACCCCATACAAATTTTTTCAAATCTCTTGAAAATGCTTTAGAATCTTTTTAAAAACCCAAAAAAAATTCGAATCCTCTGAAACCAATTGAATTTTTCTCAGAATCTTTTGAAATATTCCTAATGTTTTTAAATCCTTTAAAACCTTCGGAAATCAATTGGAACATTTTGAAGCTCTTGAGAATTCTTTAGATCTTTTGAAATACCACAAGAGTTCAAAATCCTTCGCAATATTTTGGAATTCCTCGAATTTTTTTAAGCTCTTTAAAATCCCTTGCAATTTTTAGAAGTAGCTTAAAATATTTCAGATGATGAGTTGAAAAATAAAACAATAGTTTTATAAGAACAATAAAACAGATAATGAGCGCACATAGTTGGCGTTTAGTGCAATATAGTAGATAATTCCAAAAAATTAATGCAAAAGAAAAATTTAGCAATAATAATAATGCATCCGTCCATCTATTGGCAGTGAATAGTGAAATTTGCGGCTTATGTTCGCAAATTTAAGATATATTGGTTGAGAATTTCGATGAAATCATTTTCGCCAATGTGTGTAAGATCTAATGTTAGATTAGCTCTCGCATGCATTAAACTAAAGTGATTACACATCACAAAAACTGGCGAGTTGAATCCGGTAGCATTATGTGGCAATTTTAAATAAAAAGTTACATCCCGTCTGGCATAAGATCTTGGTACCTTGAATTGAAAATCAAAAATAACACCCAGATCACAGCATCGCTCAACCCTTTCTATTACTATGTCGCCAATTTGGCAATTGAAAATTATGATTGACTTGCGTCTGTGAAAGGTCATAGCCTTACATTTAGTAGGGTTTACCGGTGGTTTATTAATCTCACACCAACTCCTTGATTAGTCTAAATCTTTCTGGAGAGCTTTGGCATCTTCTATGTGTCATACGACTGTGAAAATCTTTATGCCATTAGCAATAATTAATATATATGATTCTATTTGCTCTACTACATCGTTTATATAAACAATAAACATAGGGGACCCAAGGGATGAACCTTGAGGTACACCCGACGAAGGAGTATAGTTCTGAGATTTAATGTTTGAGTATTGGACCCTATGTTCTCTGTCCGATAGGTAAGTGATGAGCAGTGTCGCAAGATTCGGTTATCGAAGGCCTTCGATAGGTCAGTGAAGATAACAGCTACCTGATCTCCTTGCTGTAGAGCTCTGTTTATGGTTTCAGTGAAGCAGGTTGGGTTAGTTATGCATGAACGTTTAGGAACAAACCCATGTTGAAACTCTGATAAGAAAGGTGCTATGTGTCTCCGAATGTTATCCTTCACTGCAGCTTCGAAGACCTTCGCAAAGTTTCATATTATGGATATTTCTGTATTTTTCGACCTCCAACTTGTTGCCTGATTTGAATTCAGGAATTACTTTAGTTGACTTCCATAATCGCGGGAATTTTCCTGAGACGAGAGCTAGATTAAAAATGAATTATAGAGGTTCGGCAAATGCATTCGCACAATCTTTTACTTAGTAGCTAGGTATCTGATCTTTCCCAGAATGTCATTTTCGCTTTTAATTTCGCTGCTGTTTTTCTTACAGTGTCGACAGTGAGGAGGTAGGGTACAGTTTGTGCATTGACATATCAATTATTTAAATCATAATTAGGCACTCTAATATAGTCCGAACCTATTATGTAATTTGTCTTTGATTTATTGGTTGAATCGTTTTTGTTATAAACACTAGAGAAATATCGGGCAAATGTATTAATGATTTTTTGAAGGTCCTTGTGTGACTCGCTATTATACCTCAATTCATCTGAAATAGAGTTTTTGTTGTCGGATTTATTTACAAATCCCCAAAACGTTGCTGGATCATTCTTTATTTTTTACTCGGTTGTTTCAATGTAATTTTGATAATCAGCTTTTACCCCTAATTTTATTACTTCAGCTAGGATTGTTATTTGTTCCTTGATAAAGTCCGATTTGTTCACGCGATATTTCCGCAAGAATTTGTTCTTTATCTCTATATTTAATTTGGTAGAATTTGAGTACCATTGTGGATAGGCCCCTTTACTTACATGATTCGAGTTAAATATGGGTACAAATAATACAAGCGATTGTCTCAGCTTGCTACAAAATTGAAGGCACGCATCGTTAACATCATTTTGACTGAATATATCTGTCCAATCAATAGTAAGTAAGTGAGTATATAGGTCTGTAAGATTACTTCTTTTAAAGTTCTAATTTTCTCTATTATCAATATCGCCAAAGATAGTTAACTGTCGCGAAAGAGGGATATTAGTCGATAATATGAGTTTCACCATAAGGGCAGGATGATATTTGTCTTTTGGTACCATTGCTATTGGAGCTTGACCAACTTCACACTCGCAACTAGAAAAAATCAAATCTAAACAATTCCCGTTCAAGTTCTCTACATAACTATATTGTAATAAGTTAAAAGTTGCTCGACATTCCTCAAATGCCTTGATATCATATACTAAAGATTTCAGATAATTAATGTAATGAGATGTATTGAAATCCCCTAAAATAATGAGTTGAGCATCTTGTAATGAATGTATCTCTTGCAAGGTTGTGTAAATCTTCTTAACAGTCATGTTTGACAAATCGGGGGGTATATATAGTACAACAATAATTAAGCTATATTTACCTGAGTTTATATGCATACATACTATGTTTAGGTTTAAACTTAGTTCCAGAATACTAGAAAGATCTATGTGTACAGCCTTAATATGATTTTGTATGCCAATAAGAACCCCGCCTCCTCTCCTGTCAGTCCTATCATCCCTGAAATCATTAATTGTGTCATTTTCAAAAATCTCGCCAGGCATTACTTCGGGCTTAAGCCGAGTTTCGGTTAGAGCAATACAATCATAGTAACAAATATCAGGATAACTGGAAGTCGGGGATAATTTTGTATTAATTCCTCTAGTGTTTTGATAGTATATTTTAAAAGGATATTTATTGTGTTGCCTGTACTTTCCGGTGTTATCTACGTAGTGTTGATTTGCTGCACTGCCTCTGACTTTTTGATAACAGTGATTGAGTTTCTGTGTATTATCCTCAGTCCCGTCTCCCCTCTCTGAATTCTCTGCTGTGATTCGGCTTCGACTAATCGGTACTCCATTTGTTGTAATTTTGTCTTGTCCGATGCCACTCGTATGTGCTTGAAAATCTCGTGCTTTTGTGTTTTCAGTTTGTTGTCTGCAATGGCCTCGAACACTCGGTTTACGTCCTTCTTGTTTTGCAGGATTACCTTGAATGGACGTGGGTTCAGCAACGCCTGAAAATATTTGCCGAGTCGATATAATTTTAATACATTTTCAGATGATATACTTGAATCAATGAACCTCAAATATTCTGCGACTGTATTATTGTCAATATTTTCATCAGGAATATTATCTGATCCCATGCTTTCTTTCAAGTTAGAGATAATTATATTATTTTTCTTTTTCTCATGCTCCGAACCTTCAGCCACGGCAATAGACATTCTGGAGCAGGGATGTCCAAGGCGAGAGCAAAAGAGTCGAAATCTGTCAGTTCGTGATCCCCTCTCTTACCACCTTCGTTCAGATTATGTGGCGAGCGCGGTGTGCAGAGGGGTCGAGTCTCCTCGGCTGCTGGGTGGACGAAGCCGAACGGCCCCGAAAGACGCCGAAAGCGAACAGCTGCGTTAACATTGTGTACTCAAAGCGCGAGTATAACGAAACGAGAAGAGGAGAACTCTCGGTAAGGCGCTCGGAGAAGGGGAAGAAACGGGAGGAAAGGAGAAGCGTCAGAACCTCTCGTTGGCCATCCCTGTTCTGGAGTTACCTTGCTCGAGTTTTAATGTTTTGAATTCGAGATCCTCGATTCGCTTTAACGCACCTGTGAGTGATTCGCCGCTGGCTTCCTCCCTCTCATGAATTTCCACTACGCCTTTTACTTTTCCCTCTACTGTTTGTAGTCTGTCCGTTAATGATTTCACATGTGCTTTGATTTGTTTCACGTCACTTTTAATCATAGAAATTTTACTATGCGCCTTATCGACTAAACTCTTAATCTCCAGAAAGCCTGACACCATCTCTTTTTTTGAGTTATCAATTCCAGATGCCAGCGATTTTATTAGATTCTCAATCACACGTTCACCGGCAGTCATGTCTTCCTTTTGTTTATTGCAGTTATCCTGATCTGTTTCAGCTTTCCTTAATACTGTGTCTTCATCGCTCAGTGGCGAACTCAACCTGGAGCCACAGCATCTCGCAATTCTTCCGTCAAAAAGATGTTTGAGTTTGTCTTCACATTCTTGAGGATAACTTGTTCCACAGCCTGAGCATTTAAATTCATCCTGGTTCTTTTTAATTGATTTTCGGCAATGTCCACTATTACCTATGTTCGGTGTATCTGAATGCGCGCTAACTTTGTTTGCCGGTCCCGCCATTGTGTAGGTCAGTGTATTGTGTAGGTCAGGATTCACTATTAACTCCTAAAAGAAAGCTCACAGATCACCGCGAATAGAAGCAGAGCGATCACCGTAATTGTTATCCGACCGCGATTAATTGAAGCACTATCAAGATTAGAGTGTGACGCGATATTAGAAAAATTTCAACAATTACTAGGAGCGACATTCCTGCACGACTTCGTTGGCGGCCATTTCCAATCCTCTAAAATCAATTGAAAAATCCTAGTAATCTTGAAAAATAATCTAAAAGTTTTGAAGTCCTCAAAACTTCCTTAAAATTCCCTGAAACATTTTTAATCTTTTGAAAATTCCTTGGAATCTTTTGAAATACTCTAAAATATTTGAAATCCTCTGAAATCAATTACTGAAAGCAATAGAAAAATCCTTGGATTCACGAAATATTTTAAATCTTATTAAAATCAAATTAAAATTTCAAAAATAACCTACAATATTTCAAATCCTTCGAAATTCCCTCAAATTATTCAAATGAAAAAATTCCTTGGAGTCATTAGAAATTCCCCAAAATATTTTAAGACCTCTTAAAACTTTTAAAATCACTCAAAACTTTTTAAAGCTTTCGAAAATGCCTTGGAATCTTCTAGATTACTCAGGAATAATGCAAATCCTCGGAAATCCATTATAGTATTGAAATCAAATGAAAAATCCTTGGAATCTTCAAGAAACCTTTCAAAATTTTTAAATCCTTTAAATCTTTTTGAAATTCCTTCAGATTGTTCAAATCTCTCGAAAATACCTTGGATTCTTTTGAAATACCCTCAAATATTCCTAATCTTGAAAAATTTCTTCAAAAATCCTTTTAAATCAATTAAATTACTAAAATCAGTTAAAAATTCATTGAAATCTGTTAAAATATTCTAAGATATTTCAAACCCTTTAAAATCTTCTGACATTCATTGAAATTATTGACATCTCTTTCGAATGCTTTGGGTTCTTTCCAAATACCCTAAAATATTCCCAGTCTTTTGAAATTCCTTCAAATTATTAAAATAAATAAAAAATTTTCTGGAATCTACTGAAATTCTTTCAAACATTTTCCTACAATATATCAATTTGACATCTTTTAGAATCAACTGAAAAATTGTTAATCCTCTAAAATCCTATTAAAATAGTGGAATCATTTCAAAATTTCTTAAAATCTTTTATAATACCTCAAAATATTTCACTTGCAATTGTTTCAAGATCTTGAAAATTTCTTGGATTTTAAAAACTACCTTATACTCTTTAAACTTCATTGAAATCTCTTCAAATTATCAAAATCAATTCCTTAAAGTATCGGTGTTTTCTTGTTAAATAGGAGTGCCCCTCAAGAGCGTAAAGATGCTTAATTTGAACATCTTCTTGAATTATAAAATTGTTCACAGTTACAGAGCGTAAAAAAGATTAATTTTAAAATTTCTTGTTAGCGTAACAAGCTTAAAAACAGGCTACCATCACAAATACGAAAAAACACGTACCCTATTATTCGATTCGATTACTATTTCCCACAGTGATCCCGAAAAGACCACCTCGATATGCGCATGCTTCGAATGAATGACGCTTATTGGTCCTAGTTTGCGTCCTCATTGGGGATGCCAATGCAGGCGCGTATTACAGACAATCTACTATATTACAAAGCGACTCAGTTAGCATCGCTGATTTTAAATGCAGTACCACTCACAGACACTCACTATTGATGAGCGGAGAGGATATGAGCGGCCTACAGTAATCAAGCGTTACCAAGCGTTACTCTCCAAAATCGTCATAATCAAAAACGACAATATCGTTTAGAGATTTCTTAATAAGGATCCTATCATGAAAGTGCAAGAATAGCTATTTTTGTAGCCATACTGCAGGCAATATACCACGATCAGCAATTTTTTTCCTCAAAAATGCTGATGCCATCGCTTAGTACTCCTTTTTATCTTCCATTCACATTTTTGATCATCTCGAACCGATTTTTTTTCTCTGAGGTATCACACATTAACCATTTCAGTTTCACAGTGCATTATGGAACAATGCAAGGTGAAGAGAAACTGAATGCTTAGTGTGTCTTCCAGATTATTTTTTTTACAATTTTAAGAATCCTCTTTAGCGCAGCAGAGTTGAGATCAAGTAAAGTAATTGTTTATTAATACTCGTACATCGCAATTCCTTTTCAGGGTGAGTTAGAAGAGGACTCTCTCATTAGAAATTATAGCTTGGAATCAGCAAATTCTGCCGATACTGTGTTATGAACCTCAGAAGAGGGTATCAGAAAAGTTGCGCGGTTCAGCAGTTTGCATGAGGGTAATGAACTAGCAGACAAAACTGAAAGGGTTCCACATCCAGAAAAGGGATACCTGCTAACTGACCCAACAGAGAATTCACAACCCAGCACTTCAGCGATTAATGATTAATGGTGAGTGCAAAACTTTTCTTGGAACTTTGATTGCTATGCTAGGCGATAATCTTGGAAGCCACCAGATAGGCGGTTTCGTCGAAATGTCTGCAAGTCGCTCAATTTTTGTCGATGTTGTGAAATATCGCGCAATGAATTCAATGGCAATATTCTATGTAAAAGAAAGTTGAGAACAAGACAAAGTTATACAGAATGCGCTGATGAGGCAGAGAAAGAACAAAAAGTTGCAAGGGGAATTGAAAGGAATTCTTTAAATCAAATTATTTTCATGTAGCAACTCTAGGACTACCTCTTTATTTAGCGCCTGATATTTTCGAAGGGTTTTCAAGAAAGGATCTGTTTTAGCTATTGAATATTTCGTTACAAAAAAAGACTGGTTTACGGCCGACTTCCTAAATTATCGCTCAAGCATTATTCGATTGCTGCCAGAAAGCGTTTTCTTTATTCCAGCGATAAATGTAACAGGAAATAGATAAAAGAAATCGGAAGGTACAGCTAGTCAACTCAGAAGACTTGTTCTGCCATTTCCAGCAGCAGTTGCAGAATTAGTTCAAGATTTTGAGGACCCAGTGTGGGAAATAATATTGCATATGAGTACAATTTGTTTCATAATATGCGCTCCAGTTTTGTCATTTGGACAAGTAGCCATACTGCAGTTGGAAATAAACAATTATTCACGTCTCAGAATGAAATGTTTTCCTGGAGAAAAGTTGATTCCAAAACATGAGTACCTTAGGCACTACCCAATGCTCATCAGGCAATTTGGTCCTCTAAAACATGTATGGGCATTACGATTTGAAAGCAAGCATGGCGTATTTAAAACGGATATTAGACATGATACAAATTTCAAAAATTTTACTTAATCACTGACTGAAAGACATCAATTGGAAATGGCTGCCTCCCCTTCAAATGGTGAGTCGTAATTTGGTTTTAACTTCCCTTCATTGTAATAAAATTAAAATGTTCATTATGATAAACAAAATTAACGTATAACTTTTCCTTCTTCTTCTCTTATTGAAGTGAAAAATTGTGATTCACTTTGTATTCATTCAGATGCCTCGTATCAAGATTTGGTCCTGTAATCGAAAAAAGAGGTATGCAGTTACTTTCAGCATTGTGGAAGACGTTGGAGTCGTCATCAAGAAAGGCTGCGAAAAACTTAAGAGTTTGGGAAGAAAACTGGTTGTTGGAGATGACGAAACAGAGGTGGTTGATATTGACGGGCTTGTACATTATTCCAACATCGATAAGCCAATACTGCTACTAGAAGAAGATGAGACATGGCTTTCATCAAAAATGAACTTGGTTGAGAATGTTCAAGCAGAGCAGTTAGGTAAAGAAATGAATTCAGATAAGGTGTGCGGAAATGATAGAACAGCTAAGAACGAATGATGCTGAAAGTCATGTTGATGAGGTTCTCTTGAATAAAGATCCTAATGATGGAGACCTCGGTAATAAAAATCGTGTCCATGAAAACACTGAAGCACAAGTAGGGATTACGGAAAAAATTGTTCGTGAAGGTAACGCTGCTGAAGACGATTTTGAAACAATTTGAGCGTCAAGACGAGCTGCTTTTACGTCATGGAAGCCATATACTGTTTCATGGGTGCCAATATTAAGCTCCTCAGATCTGGAAAAATGCAGGACAGGTATGGAAAACGGAACTATGCAAAAAAAGTTGTGCATGCGATAGTTACCGAAATGGTCTTTTATCAAGTACCAATTAGAGGAAGAGACTTCAGACTGATAGCAATTCAATGCATGAACACATTTCCCGACACCTTTGAGGACAGAGAGGAATACGGTTGCCATATCGATAATGGTTACTATGTCATTCTGCGACAATTAGAGGATCATTGTAATTATTTAAAGCGAGTACCCAAAAACGACATAGCCTTTCGCAACATCTTAATTCGAAATTGAGACATCGAAGTACATATTGAGAAACTGTTATCAGACACATATCCTGAACAAAGATTATTTTTAAAAGGCATGAATTAACCTCCAACGCTTCAACTGATCATGGACAAATGGCTATTCATTTTACATTACCGTGCTTGTTCTGACACTTTCAAAAATTGACTGAATTGCCGATTCGGAAGTTTGATGAAAATTTCCACTAAAAGGTTAAAAAAATACTAATTTTTGGTAAACGGAAACTTCGTATTCCAGATTCAGAAGCATTGACAGAAGAAGGGAAGCGTGGAGAGATGTTGGAAGTTATGGAAGTTCGTTTTGAAGAAACTGAAGCCTACTTACTCCATACTTATGAGATAATCCACAAAAACAGTAATCTTCTGAGAAACTTTTCCAGACACTCAGAAATCAATTTCTTAAATGATGCCTTTCTTTAAACGTGATTGAGACGTAAAATGATTTCTCAAAGTGGAGAAAAGGGAAAAATTAGGTTGGTCATCCGTTCCAAATAAAAATGTACTCGTAAGTATTTGGCTTTCAAGTTTAGCCTCAAATTCACCAGAGGGTTGCCCAAAGGCATTAAGAACCCCCGCGAAAACAAATTGAAAATCACGGATCACCTCTGCACCGCGGACCTCAAATGAACCAGAGAGATCCCCAACAGCGTTACGAACCCCCGCGAAGACAAATTGATAATAATGGATCGCCCGTACATCGCGGACCTCGAATGAACCAGAGAGATGCCCAACCGCGTTACGTACCCCCGCAGAAACAAATTTATAATAATGGTTCACTTCTGCACCATGGGCCTCAAATTCACCAGATGGTTACCCAAAGGCGTTAAGAACCCTCGCGAAGACAAATTGCAAATCACGGATCACCTGTGCTCCGCGGACCTCAAATGAAGCAGAGACATTCTCAAATGCCTTACGAACCCCCGTGAAGAGAAATTGATAATAATGAATCACCTGTGCACCGCGGACCTCAAATGAACCAGAGATATTCCCAGCCGCCTTACGAACCCCCGCGGTCACAAATTGATAATAATGGGTCTCCTGTGCACCGCGGACTTCAAATGAATTAGAGCGATACCCAACCGCGCTATGTACCCCCGCGACGACGAATTGATAATAATGGTTCACTTTAGCACCACGGACCTCGAATTCACCAGAGGATTACCCAAAGGCGTTAGGAACCCCCGCGAAGACAAATTGAAAATCATGGATCACCGCTGCACCGCGGACCTCAAATGAAGCAGAGACATTCTCAAATGCCTTACGAACCCCCGCGAAGAGAAATTGATAATAATGAACCACCTGCGCACCGCGAACCTCAAACGAACCAGAGAGATGCCCAACCGCCTTACGAACCCCAGTGAAGACAAATTGATAATAATTAGTCACCTGTACACCGCGGACCTCAAATGAACTAGAGAGATGCCCAACAGCGTTACGAACCCCCGCGTAGACAAAATGATAATAATGGGTCTCCTGTGCACCGCGGGCTTCAAATGAATTAGAGTGATGCCCAACCGCATTATGCACCCCCGCAAAGACAAATTCATAATAATGGTTCAATCTGCACCACGGACCTCAAATTAACCAGAGGGTGGCCGAAAGGCGTTACGAACCCCCGCGAAGAAAAACTGAAAATCATGGATCACCTGCGCACCGCGGACCTCAAATGAAGCAGAGAGGTTCCAAACCGCCTTATGAACCCCCGCGAAGACAAGTTGATAATAATGGGTCTCCTGTGTACCGCGGATCTCAAATGAACCTTAGAGAAACCCAACTGTGATAAATTTCTGAAGCCGATAAGGTAAGAATAATACTTGTTGATTTTCATCTAAACTAGTCTCTATTAGACCAAGGCGGCTGTTTCAAATATTCGTAACCTTTTTTATGTAAATTGATTGTTCTGATGCATAATTTTCAGAAAATGTAAAAAAAGTATTTTCAGAGCTGAATCATAAAAAGGGCGTGTTTTCATGTCTCCATAGACAAACGCAAGGGTACACTTTTTGAGCGGCGTCTGGCGGTGCGTTGGATGAGTTACAAAATAGAGTTCAGTAAGCACGACGTGCCGTATAGTTAAAAAAGAGCTTCGCTTGTGCGTGCGCCGAGTATTTTCATAACATTAGAGAGATCGTGGTAGACAAAGATAGAAAGAGAATTCATGGCGGATTAATGAGTCGATGTTTCTAACGAAGAGCAAAGCGTGTTGCTATCGCCTCGCCCATTATACTTTGTTTTCTCACTCACGCTCGTTAGAACAAAAATGCAGCAGACCTCATGCGTACCTTGACCGACTCCAAACGTGATTTCGAATTTTCCCGTTGAGAAAATGAAATCACGCCATTTATGATTATGTTCTGAAAAGTATCGTTCGGGACTCCTGTCGACTGACGGCTTTCCTTTTTGAAGCGAGCGCAATGTTTTTGTAATAAACAAAAATCCCTGTTCAGATTCAAAATTATGACTATTATTTCATTTTAACTTTTACCCTAACATGGAAAGAAATAAGTTAATAATTATAGAATCAATTACTTTTATTTCTGACGCTCTTTGGTATAAAATCAAGAAAAACTAAGGAAACAACCAAAGTCCTGGATAACGAGTTCTGAGGATGAAAAAAATATTGAGGCATATGTCCGACAAACTCTGTGACGTAAAAGGTAAAAGAAAGAATGACCGTAGCTCACAAGGAACGTATTGATCATTGAACAAAATTATGAAAGGAAAACGTTGAATGACTTTTTAAAGATGATTATTTGTAGATTATTTGAGTTTCGTGTTTTTAGACGGAATTAACTTGAAAAAATAATTTTCTAACAAAAAAGAAAAAACGAATTTTCAACAGAGCACTTAAATTTTAAATGAAAATGATGAATTTTCAAACCAGGCTACTGATCAATCTCTCTAGCGATCAGCTTAAGGGAAAAGCCTCACAAGGTTGTTACGCATCACCAGACATTCTTGCTACCACCGCCGTACCACACACTTTGGTCGCAGTTTTAAGAATGATATCCAGTACCATAGTCCACGCACCCTCTATATTTCTATTTTGAGAGTTTCTGATCTGCAATTTTTATAATTCAAACACGATCAATTTCAAATTATTTCACTTGAAATGCTTTTATTTAGAAATAATACAAGTTCGGTTTCTTTCTATTCCTCCAGAAGTATGTTCCTTCTGTCAAAATCATACATAATCCACAATTTTTTGATTTGGATAATTTTCAATTTGAGATTGTTAAATTTATTCCTGTTTTGTGTTTCAAGAGCTTTCTGGAATGTGAAAATTTGTTGAATGATGAATTGTTAAATTGTTTTTATTTGCAACGTTAGGAAATAATAATCCAGATGGGTGAACGATTTGTGCGCTTGAAATTATTGCTAGATATTTACGAAAGTGACAAACAAAACAAATGTGCTGTATATTTTAAGAAAATCTAATGAATTTCATATAACTATCCAACTCGTAATTCTTTCAAATCCTTTTTTGCTAGTGTAAATCTTTTTTAAGTTTCAAGAATTTTTGCTTCAAATTTCAGACTTTGGCTACAGTTATGAAAGAAATGATAACATTTCCTCAGTTAAACTGAAATATTTCGATTTTTCCCCCAATATCTTTTTAAAGATTAAAGAAAAGCTTCTTTTTGAAAACCCGGGAGGATGGAAAGCCAAATCAGATTGGTATTATATCTAATGTCCTTATTGATTTTATTAGTGTGTTTTAAGATTTCGATTGCTTCTCTATGTTTTCTTGAACAAATTTGTAGGTTTTTGAGATTACGGTTGTTTCGTCAAATAAAATGCTATGTCATGTTTCGATATGATGCTAAGCTGGAGCTAATTGCGTGTTTCCGTCTGACTTCACTCTCATTTTACTGTTCACGTTGGCTCACCGCGCACCCGGTTTATAAAATATAGACTTTATTACAAGAACAAGGAATTTTATATACTTCCGGATCTCTGAGAGGTGCATACTTATCTGTATGATGGATTAGAAGTTGTCCTATTTTTGCAGGTGGTTTATGTATGGTTTGGATAAAAAATATATCCAGTTAGTGATAGCCCTCCTTCATTAAGTCATGAAGTATTTTTTCTTGTTAGTTCTAGAAATTTCTAACAATGTACACGATATTGACTTATTAGTTAGTTAGGCTTATCAGTTCAAGATCACGCAGTATTCCACGTACATGAAAAAAATTTACGCAAACACTCAAAATGTCATGTACTTTAGTCTGTGTTTGTTTGCTGTAGTTACGATGATTTAGAAGTAAAACAAGATAACGGCTTCAGAATATGAATCGCCAAACGCGGCTTTTATTTCACTCGTCATCAGGAAGTCTACATTCATGCTACAGGAAGTCTGTCTTCAGGAAAATCTTCTAGAAATTGGTCCTTCTATTTTAGGATGATGAGGACCATCATCCCAACTCTTCTGATGACCTCAGTATTTCTCTTTCACTTTGTTGGTGAGTAGAATACATCAGATAATTCAATAATTAATTAAACATTTTTGATTGATCTTTGTAGTAGGTACTAGAGCAAGCTAGTGACCTTTTTTGATGAGGTTTAATATTTCTGGGCTCAAAGTTGAACCATTTTACTGAAAATTCGTCTTTTTGGGATGGAAATTCAACAATTATGGCCGAGAATTAACTTTTTTGCTGAAAGTCCATGTTTTGAAAATTCAATTTTTTTTGTGGGCAATTTGTCTTTCTGACATTTTTAAATTCAAAAATTTGGTTGATTTTTTTCCTTCGTTATTGGTTAAAAATTAAGCTTTCTGTTTAAAATAAATTGTTTTGTTGAAAATTCATTGTTTTGGTTTAATATTTAACTATCTTGGTGCAAATACGTTTCTTTTCCTGAAAAATTAATTTTCTTGCTGAAAATTCATATTCTTGAGTTAAGAATTCAACTATTTTGTTGGAAATAAATTCGTCTTTTTTGTTTGAAAATTCAAATATTTGGCTCATGAATTTTGTTCAAAATTTATATTTTTTTGTAGGAAATTAATCTTCATTTTGTTGTTGTTGAAGGTTCATCATTTTAGCTGAAAATTCATCAGCTTGGGTGAAAAATTAACTATTTTGTTAACGTTAATGTTGGAAAGTATATAACTTTTTAGTTTTTATAGAAACTAAAAATGCTAGCTATATAATTTACAAGTACTCTTGTAATGTACCGGAAACTTTGACTGAAAATTTCGAAAATTTCAAAAAAAAATGTTGATGCTGTTTCGGCACCAACAAAGACCGAAAATCATAAAATTTTGTCGGAGCCTTTGAGAAACTTTTCAAGGGTCCCAAAATGAAGATTAAATTCTTAAACAGATATTTCCCACAAACTATAAAAAGTCTAGAGCATTTTCAAAATTTGATTTGTTTTTTAATTTCCAGAAATTTTCGTCAAAGTTTTTTACAGATTAGTAACAGACATGCAATTTATTCAAGAGAAATTTTCAATTTTGATAAAGATTAGACAAGTTATATACTATTCAAAATTTTAACAATTTGCAAAAACTTGAAAAAAATATTTTTCTGATAGATGACGGAATTTAATAGAGAAATGTCACTAGATATCAAATACATTCTGACACTATCCTAGTTGAATATTTTGATTCGACCAAAATTCAAAAAGTTAGAGCTTTTTCAAAATTTCCAGCGAAATTTGTTTACGAGTTTTAGAAATTTTTGTCAAAGTTGCCAGTGAACGACAAAAAGATTTGCAAATCATCTTCATGCTTTAATTTGTAGTTTATTTTGAATTACTTAAAAGGAAAAAATTGTTTAATTTCAATGACCATGCCTAAATTGTTATGAACCCGGAAAAATTCGGAATTTTCTTCTCCTTAATTAAAACGGTGGCCCTGATAACATTTTCAGCTCTTTTGAAAGAATAAGAAGGTCATATTGTGCAACTGTAAATAGGCTTGTAAATTATTTACCAACTTTATCTATTTAACCATTAGGATGGATTTAAAAAAAATAATTTTCAGTTGTTTATTTATTTATTATTGAGCATCCTTTTTTTGTTAAAAGAGCATCTTCAATCGCGCACTACACGCGTGTGTAGTTTCTTGATTGGTGTGAAAAATTATTTTTAATACAAAATGAAAATTTAGATTAAAAATGTATTTTTTGTTTTTATTTGTTTCCAAAATTATATTAATATAATTTTCCTAGGTTTCTTCCAAAATATTTTATGATTTCTTGGAAACCTTTCAAAGTTCTAAAATATTTTTAGTTTTTTCAGAATTTCTAAAATTCCCGAATATCTTTTGAATTGAATCGAATTATTCCTTAAATAGCTTTAAAATCTTCCCGATACTTTTTCGACGATTTCGGAAATCTTTTGAATGATTTTTGAATGTTTTAAAATCTTCTCTAAAAATCAATTCTTTGAAATAAAAAATTACCTTGAATTTCAAAAACAGGTTTCAAAACTAAAAAAAGACACTTAAAATAATGTTTGAAACTTTTATCTTCATAAACTTCTTCTCTAAGAATTCTCCAAAAAATTAAATTCTCTTGAAATCTTTCAAATTCTTTGAAAACCTCTACATGTACTCTTTAGAAAATAATTTTAAATGATTTAGAACCGTATCAAATTTACTTCAACAATTAATTTTCAAAGTGAAATACTATTTAAAGTGATGCCACTATGATGCTACTGTCCCGTCTGTATCATGAGGCATTTCACCTTTGCTGTTTCTCATGCTGACGAACTCTGTACTTTTACTTCCCTCCATCTTTTTAAATATTAGTTTCTTGCTTTCTTCAAAGTCGTTTTGTATTTTCTTCACTTCTTCTGTTCTGATTTTATCTCTACTTTCTTTGATTTTAATAAAATTTGCAAAATCTAGTGGGGTTGTGCATTACAATACAACAGTTTATCACAAAACTCACTTTATTCGAATTTAATCAATTAAAAAAAAGAAAAAAATCAGGATGAACAAATTAATAAAATTAGTTTTCTTCCCAGCTGCCTATGTAGCAATTAATACTGACAAACTGAAATGACTGATACAATGTTTTGAATGCTTTCAACCTTATTATTATTCAAAAAACACCATTTAATAGAATATTTTCAAATCCTTATGGATGCGAGCCTGCGTACCGGGAACCTCACCAATATTTTCTTTCCTTTCATTTTTTCAATATTTTATATACAAGCTTCTAAAGTCAAATTAGAATCAAATTATTTCATAGTTGACAGCGATTAGGAAAAAAATCTCTTTTCAATCCAAAGAATTTGCGTGAGAGACGCTGGCACATTGGGATGATATCTAGAGCCGAAGCTAGAAAAACCTTCGCAATTTCGATCCAAGCTTGCCGTTTACTTTTTCTTACGATTGCGCCAGCAGAAAAAAGCGCGATGTATGTATATATTTTAGAAACCGGGAGGGCGATGAGCCAACGAGTAAAGGATCATGAGAGTAAAGTCAGGCTAAAACATTTCACGCAATCTACACTGCGCATCATATCGAAACAGGACAAAACATTTTATTTTACAACACAACCGCCATCGCTAAAACGTACAATGTTTTTCCAAGAAAACATAAAGATGCAATCGAGATCTGAAAACACCCTAATAACAGCAATAGGGGCAATGGATATAATACCGAACCGATTTGGCTTTCCGTCATCCCAGGTTTTTCAAAAAAGACTTGATTGGCCAATCAAGTTCGACCAGTCTGCACGATCGTAAGCTCTGGCCAATCACATGCATCGTAGAGAATATATATGCATAAGAACCACATAATCTGGAACTTTAGCTTCAGGTTAGTCCTGAAGAAGGAAACTGCAATGTTCACGAAACGTCGGCAAGATTCGTACTTTTGCGCACGATTGAAACCCGAAAAACTTCCTTTAAATTTATTTAAAGGAAAATTCAATTTAAGGAATCTATTCTTGCAAAAAAAAAATAAAACAGCTGAAAGATGCATTTACGGAACCGAAGACCAGTAAGCTTTTGGAAGTTTATAATTTATCATTGCCAAAACAAAAGTGATCTCCTTGCGACGAATGAAGAATCTAATTTTCAAAAACCTTTGACAAACTGTACAAATGCACAAGAAAAGATCCGTCTGCTGACGCTGGTTCCAAGAGAATATACAAAGCAAGATTTACTTCTAAAGTGTGTAATCAATAACCAAATCTATGATAGATCAATCCAGGAAATTTTCGATTGAAAAAGGAATATATTACACTCCTGATCCATAAAATGGATATCCTGTGAGTGATGTAGAAATGAAATTAGCATTAAAATATTATTTAAGTGATCACGTAGATTGTACCAGACAAAGCCCAAATAAGAACGACGTTAAGGAAAATGGTGAAAGAATTAAAAAATAAAAAAGATATTTAACGCGAAGCATTAGTGAAATATTTCAATTGTTTCGAGAAAAAAATCCGAATGTAAGAATTGGAAAGACAAAATTTAACTCTCTGCGACCAAAATGGGTTCAAATTTACCCTTTAAGGGTATGTGACACAGCCAAATACCTACATTGCCGACCTCACTTTTTCAATTTTCCGAATTTTTTTTTGAATCTAAGAACTTTTTTTTTAAATAAAATTTCGGGCTGAAACTTTGGAAAATGTATGAGAAGACAATAAACTACGTTTATGTACCTTATTCGAGGAAGAACTGCGCAAAAAATTATTTTCGAAGAAATTAAAACTGGGTGCATTTTTTGAACCTAAGAACTTTTTTTATAAGTAAAATATCGGCTTCAAACTTTGAGAAATGCAAGAGCTGACAGTAAAGTACGTTTATGTACATTATTTGAGTATAAAATATGCAAAAAGAAAAATTCCAACTAAGTGTCAACTCCGGTTCCGCTTGCCAGTTCGGTCGGTATTTTTGCGATGGGCACGACAATGCGAAGTCTGGCGGCCATTAATCGAGGCTCTATCAGCTGACTCGTCTACATCTGAAATATGGGGTCCACGCTGTCAAAGATTGATAATCCGGTGTTCTTACAATAATATTTTTTGAAAGTTGTGTCCAGCATAAAATTTGAGTGAAATATGTTGTTTCAATGTTGAATTATGTAAGTATTGAAATCAATATTGGCCTCGTTCAGTGGCCGCCAGACTTCGCATTTTCGTGCTCGTCGCGAATACCGACCGAACTGTCAAGCGTTGTTGACATTTAGTTGGAATTTTTCTTTTTGCATCTTTTATACTCAAATGATGTACATAAACGTACTTCACTGTCGGCTCTTGCATTTCTCAAAGTTTGAAGCCGATATTTCACTTATAAAAAAAGTTCTTAGGTTCAAAAAATGCACCCAGTTTTAATTTTTTCGAGAATAATTTTTTGCGAAATTCCTGATCGAATAAAGTACGTAAACGTAGTTTATTGTCTTCTCATACATTTTCCAAAGTTTCAGCCCGAAATTTTATTTACAAAAAAAGTTCTTAGATTCAACGAAAAATTTGGAAAATTGAAAAAGTGAGGTCGGTAATGTAGGTATTTGGCTGTGTCACATGCCCTTAAAAGAGAAATGCCTTTATATTTATCGCGCCAATTTTGAGCTGTTACTTATTAAATTTTAAAAAAACCAGAGAAGGGATGGAGGGAATATCCAAGATATTCGGAAGGAAATTTTGCCTAAAGTGATGTGTTGTCTCGTAACCAAAGATTGTCAGCTTGGAGATTGCAAGAAATGCTCAAGAGCTAGAGGCATTAAGCTTAAATCTTTAGGGTAGTTAAAGGAAGCTGGTTCAGATGATATTGTTCTCGCGATCTGGAACAAAAGGTGACTCAAGAAAGAGGACAACTTCGATTGACAGTTTTGTCAAAGAGTTAGCAACCTGCGCTTGTCTGGTCATGAAATTTCGCGTGTAGTGTACAGTCTTCTAGTGATTGCATCGAGTGATCATACTAGTGAGCTTTTCTTTTTTAAATGCTCTTAGAAGCTAAAATATCTCAGTTTTAATTAATACGGGAGCCAGCATAGCGGTGAAGCGGTTTATATTGTGTGTAAAGTGGATTTTGAGCTGGAAAGTGATGGAAAAGTGGTATTTGTAGGCAGTCATTTGGTACAGTTTGTACTACACGTCTCGGGTGATAAGGCTGCCATACAGTATAGTAAGTCTGTTTGTATCCAGCTGGGACAATTGCTTGTGTGTCTACACACACAAGCAACTCCAAAGTAAATGAAAACCTTTTGCCGCAACCATCGATCTGCGATTATGAGAGCCGATTCTATCAAATTCGATTAAATGTAATGGCTGTGATGCGCTGTACCATTCACAATGCGCTGGAAAGCTGAAAAAACGGATGCAGGACATTATGCCAGATGCTGTGGCTCACGTTCGACGTCGCCTCTCGGTGACAGACGTGAGATACAAGAAAAAACTACAGGGCTGCAGGATTCCACCCAGTCACAACGCAGCTCTAGCACTGATATGTCTGATTTGACTATGTCACTGCCAGCACAAGACTCTGGACTGTTGACTATCGATCTATTCAGGCTAATCTTGCGTGAAGAAATTAAGGATTCAGAAGGCAGAGTCACAAACCGAATTAAAGGTTTATAAACATTGGTAACTGAAGTCTAAGAAGACCTGGATTCTTTCAACAACATACTACTAACGGTGGAAGCAGAATTAACAAAGCTCAGTGACCTGGCAAAGAGAACCGAATTGAAAGTTACTACTCTGAAAAAGGCTACAAATTCAGGAGACAAAGTACTGAGTGAGTGGGAAGAATGTTTTCGTAGAAAGTATAATGTTATTACATTTAACCTAACTGAGGCCCTTAACAACGATGGGAGGCCATATCCTAAATTGGATAAACAATCAGTTGAGTATCTTCTTGATTTAACAATGCCAAAGACTGTAAACAAAAATTCGATAAAGACTTATCGTTTGGGTAGATTCTCACAGACTATCGTAAAAGCAAGGCTCATCAGGATTGTATGCCAGTCGATCGATCTAGCGACATCGATTCTTCAATCAGCAAGGGTTGCAATGAGGACCTTACAATTAGATCTATCTCTCAAAGCAGTCACAATAGCACAGGACAAAACAGTACTCCAGAAGGAAGAATTACTCGAAGTGAAAAAGGAGTTGGCAAGCAGACTCAAAGCAGGGGAGAAAGACTTGGCAATTCGTCATCGAAATGGGATGCCTCATCTCGTGAAGGTAGCTCAGCAGCAGCATCATCACTCATAAGGAGTAGTCGTTGCTTTCAAGCCCTTCGAATTTTCTACCAAAATGTAAGGGCATTGAACACGAAAATACATAAAATAAAATGCTTCCCGGATATTGGTATGCACGATGTTATAGCACTTACAGAGACATGGCTATCTGCAGACATAGAGTCTGAGGAGCTTTTTAGTGCTAACAACTCTTCTGTATCTAGGCATGATATACTTCATAAAAGGGGCGTTGGTGCACTTTAGCTCTTCGTTCAAATGTAGATTCTGTACAAGTAGAATTATCATTGAATGCTGCTGGTTGTGTTGAGATAGACTTTATTGCCTATAATGCAAATAGATAACCTAACGCTCCCATCGAGATCCCGCACTACCGCGCATGCGTGAAGTAGAGCCTGATCATGGGTGAATCAGACGCTACTGTTCGCGCATGCGCAGAAATGTTCCAGGCCCAGGTTGAGAGCACTATCAATATTAATCAATGACCTTCGATAATCATCCAATCACACATCATCCATGATCCTGGATGCTTACGCTGCTTGTTAACATAATAAAACAAATTTGAAGTCATTTTCTATTTTAGACTAGATAAGTCGTAAAAAGCAGATTTTTTGTTTTTTTGCGTCGAAAACATTGAGATTGAATAAAACGCGCATTTTGACGTAACGTAACTTCACTTTTTGATCACTGACGCCCCTAGCGCCTCAGGTCTGATGCCTAGCGGTTCTGCAGATACTTTTTGAAAAGTTCGGCCGAAAGTTTGGAAGTGAATGAAACTCACGAAATTTTGGCAACTGACAGCATAACCTAACTTAAAGATACCAGTCGTTTTAATTCTGGCGCCTCTGATGCTAGAAGTTTTGCAGATCCTTGTTGAAGATTTCGGCCGAAAGTTTCAATGCAAAGTTTGAAAGTTCACACGAGTGACAAGTAACAGAAATGTTATATTATTGATACGACAATGTAGGACATACACAGTATCCTGCAAGTAATCTTTCTCATAGGAATGGAGAGAGAACGAAAAAAATGTAAAAAGTCGATCTGCAGAATTATGATATTATGCAGGTCGACTTTCCGAATTCTTTTCGTTCTCTCTCCATTCCTACAAGGAGAAGAATTACTTTCAGAATACTGCATATGTTCTACATTGAAAAATCCCTATATTACATATTACAGATGGAGCTGATCAGTGGCGGCTACCTTCACTTCAAACTCGAAGCCAGGGTACATTTGATCCTCTTGGATCTGGAGCGATGACGCCCCGAGCAGCTCGACAAGCTTCAAAAGGTCAAGTTGCTCCAGGATCTAATCGTCGAGGTTAGTATATTATAATTCTTTTGAACTAGCGAAAAATTGTTGGGATTCAGAAAAAAATCCAAATTTCAATTCTTAACCGCCAAGTAATTGCTCTCGCTGAACGGCTTTTTCCCCTGTCAACCTTTGAAACACGATTCGAATTTTAACATAGCAAGTACATATTATTATGCATTTTAATTGCAAATTTTAGAAATGTATGAAAGCCTATGAAATTCGTGGAAATTAATGCTAAATCATTTATGGGAATATGTGAAAATTTATAGGAATTTATGTGCCTTTTGCGGAAAGTCATGGAAATGTGTAGTTTTTCACCGGTAACTTTGAATAAAGATTCTGATGGTCGCATACACAGTACCTCAGGCGATGAATGCTGTAAGTAGGAAGAGCACTGTTAACTATAAATGAAAAAAGCCGAGAAAATCTAGAAAAACTGTTTGAATATTTATTTTCATGCATAGAGGATTCTAATTAATTTTCTAAACAATTTTTTGCTGAAATTCGGGAAAACAGCGAAACCGGCAGTCATTTTAAAGAATGCCGTTCATGGTAAAAGAATATGAAATAATTAAATTGTTACAATATAAAGCACACAATATTTCCTTCACTAAAACCGATAATTTTTCAATTCAATTATTTTAATTATTTTAATTCTGATAATTAAAATTTTTTTTAAATATTTGAAGATTTTCAATTATAATGATATGGAATTACTTCAAGGTATTGGAAGGAATTTTAAATGAATTTCAATGGTTTGAAAGGAATTTCGAAACTTTTCTTTAAAAAATTCTGACATATTAGGGCTTTTTGGCAAATTCCAGAAATTGATTTGACGGTTTTCACTGAATTTCATAATAATAAAGCAATCTTCTACCAATTAATTTGCTCACATTAAATCAAGGGCTTCACAGTATTTCAGACATTTTTACATATTCGAGAGTATCCTCGAAAAATCTTTTTAAATGAATGTTTCCAACGGATAACTTCAAAATGAGACGTTATTGTAAACTGCCCCTTAACACATAGTACTATTTGTTCCCACAATCCGTCGCGCAAGTGTTTTTGAAGGAGCAGGTCGTGCCTGCCAAAATTAGGAAAGAAACCAAATACAAAATCCTAAAGTTCCATTATTTCCATTAATTGTGCCTCTGTATACAAATAATTTCATAAATCATTTCTAACCGCGTAACTCAAGTGCAGCCCTGAAATTGAAAATAAAATAGAAAATATTGAAGCCTATTTTACAGATGAGTGCTTAATACCAATTTACATTAATCTTGCGTTGAAATATAATTTCTGAAGCTAAAATTTAAACTTCCGCGCCTCACGTGAAACACCCACATTGAGTGGACGGATCAACTAAAGAATGACTTTCTAGACTGCTATGACGCCAGCTCTATCCCTGTTCGCGGGGCTTTATGACGCGTATGCACACTCTGTGGTGCCAGAAACACCTAGAGCTTCAGCACGTTTCGCATCAGTCATTGCGAAATCAAGCTGACGAACTTCGGAAAAATTGATATGTACGCGGAGCGCTTCCGCAACCACTGCTTGATCAAGCTGCAGACGAAGATGAGGAAGCGACATTAGGACCAACCGCAGAAAGCAGGCACCTTCTGAGAGATAATCGCGATTTCAGTACAAGGAGGGACATTAACATGCAAGTTCCCCCTAAGCCAAAAGATCTGGCTGAAATGGAATCTTCCCTTCGTGAGGATATATCCGAGGAGTCCGATACCTGGACCATCAATTGCTCACTTTATGGTGCTGCGAGAGCTTTGGCTCATTCAAATCTGACGCTAGAACCGACGATGGATTAAAAGATCAAAAGACACTCGCATCAACTTAACAAGATTGAACCATTGACATCATAAAGATTCCTGCATCTGATTTTTCTGCTCCACAGAACTTTTGATTATATTCGCTCTGGTCAGATGCACCATCACAACCATATTTATATTGACACTTCATCACGACATTTTTCCCTTCAACTATATCTGGTGGCAAAATATTTGGAACTTATAACATACGCTTCACTGTATTATCGCACAAATCTTGCGATTCAATCCGCACCCCAGACTCTGTAACTGTTACGCTTTTTTCGGGAGGAAGAGACACTCTCTTGGCTTCCTCGAGAATTTTATAAAGAGGAAAAATGTCAGCATTATGTGCTTTAGCTTGTAGTCTAATAAATTCATATTGATGTTTCGTCCATTTTGTGTCTTCAGCCAGAGAAATAGCTTCTTCTAAAGTAAATGGCTCAATTTGTCCTTGAAATTCTTCATGTTCTCCATGCTCTTTATCTTCAACTCTTGATATCATACTTCTTATCTCCTTAGCCAAGTTCCTCTTCCAGAAGAGCAGAAATTATTCAAAAAAGCATTTTCAATTTCAATTTGAGAATATGAGTCAACAAGAGAAAGTGTTTTCCTTCTTTTAGTCGATTTGGAACTGGTTTCAAAATCTTCTGAAGATCTTCTGCCTACTTTTGTTGGCATCCAATGATATGATGGAATCAGATGATAACCATGCACTGTTCAGTTTAGAAAGTTTATCTTCATTATAGAACGCACTCTTCCATCTTTTTTCAAAAGACGGAATAAAGTGCCGCAACAAGATTTCTCGTGTCAAATTGACTTGCTCATTATCTATCAAGTTAGCTGTGCGAAGATAATCTTACAGAATTCTTACATCTTTACTAGTACTTGCGATTAACAGATCACTTAGAATCTTATTCGGCACTCTAATAGAATTCATTTCTAAATTATATATATACATACATAGAAAGAATGAAAAGTACTGGAAACTAAATGGCTCAGAACACATCAGAATGAAAAATAATCAGATAAATAAAAGCATGCGTTATTTTCTTTGCCTAACTTCAGATCAATGGGACCGTCATTTGTTACAGTACAAAACTAACAAATGAAGATCAGCAACGATTAAACTTTAACGCAATTTCAATTAGTAGGACCTATGTAATAGTATAAAATGATATCAGTTCACGGTTGTTAAAAGATGAACAATAATAATCATGAACATTTAGTACAGGGAGGTGAAATAATGTCTGGGTGAAGCCGCGTACCATAATGAATGCGATTTAGCTTATCAACTCTCGGAGAAAAACTTTCATCAGACTCATGAGTGTCCCGACTTTCATTTGTTATGAGACGAATTAGTCACAAGATAAGAAAGAATAATATAAAAATGATGAAAATGTGAGAAAATCAACTTCTAAGAAATAATTGTTCTATTAACACATTTTTTGGTTTAATTTTCACTATTGAATTATACTTTAGTATCGATGCACTGGAAAATTGAGGCAATTGAGGAATTTTTTACGCAATTGATAATGAAAATATACTTTTTTCTGGCCTTTTTTTATTTGTTATAAAATTCGTTTATAACAATTATAAATATTATTGTTCATTTGTGTCTTGTATTAAAACAGCCTCGAGTTAGCTAATTATGTGTACAGACCGAAAAAACGGCGTTGCTATGAATTACTTACAAGATGAAGAAAAATAATATGAAAAAAATGACAATTCCAGAAATGAACTTTTAACAAATTATTTGTTTAGTAACAAATTTTTTTGTTTATTGCTCGCTATTGGGTGATCTTCTAGTAATGTTGCACTATCAGATTGAATTGGTTGCGAAACTTTTTACTCTATTTCTAAGAAGCCAGAGGAGTAAGCTCAAAAAATTGTCATTTTTTACCATATATTTCTTTATTTATAAAAAACTGGATATCTTTTTCAAAAATCGGCATCGACAATTCTCTCCGGAATTTCCTCAGCTGTTTTCTAACAAAAAAATCTAAATCGGTCAGAGAAACGCTCTGCACCTATCACTGGGAACTTCTTGACATACAATGCGGTCACAGTATGCTAAGGTGGAAATGACACCGTCCTCGTATGCGAAAATAAAACCCTCTGTACCTGAATTAAGCCCTGATGCTTTGAGGAAAGCAAAAGTTTGCTCCTTCGACAAGGACTGTTTTTCTACATTTCTGTGAAAGTTTCCGTGCATTTTCTTGTCGAGTAGCTGTTGGCGAAATTTTCCAGTCTCTGTTATCTTTATTTTAGCTTGCAGAAGTGAAGCATGTAGATGTAGTAATGCACTTTCCTCACTTCTGATATCTAAAATTCAGACCAAGGGTCTCGACCGCTTGCTCCGCGGCTTTGTAAAGGAACGATCCTTCGCCAATCATCTCGTGGTTTCTGACCATCTTTAGGAGAGGATCTCTGCCATTCGCAACGATGTAATCTGAATTAAAAACAATTCTGGTATGAACGCATTGGAGATTCAGAAGTCCGCGTCCGCCTTGAAGGCGTGAAATGTATAATCGCGGAACTGACGAATTGATATGCAAGCTATTGTGCATATGCATCTCCTTACGTGTGGTGACATCAAGGGCCTTAAGCTCGTTCCTCGTCCATTGAACCACCCCAAACGAGTAGAGTAGAACCGGAACGGCGAATATGTTAGTCGCAGATACCTTGTTCAACGCCGACAGATTGGAAGACCAAATCTGTCTAAGATGCTTGTATCTGCTTCGGAGAGACTCCTTCACTGATGTTACGTCCTGAATGCGGCTTTGAGGCGCGCCCAGATATTTATAGATTTCTCCAGTCTCAATCTCTCCTGTGTATTTCTCGAAGATATTTATGGCAGTTTGAAGTTTGCTTCCAGCAGAGGCATAGATCTTCAGGCCATCCATATTAAATATATGAGTGACCTCATTCTTGGGCTAATTAGTAACGCCACAGAGGTAACCAGGAGATTTTCTTAGTGCGAGAGATAGAGGCAGAATTGTGAAGCAAAAAAGCAAAGGGCTCATGGTATCACCTTGAAGGACGCCCCTCTGGATACGCGCCATAAAGTCACCTCGAAGAGTGATAATGCTGGCATCGTAGCAGAGTAGCACGTCATCCTTGAGTTGATCCGTCCACTCAATGTGGGCGTTTCGCCGGTTCGTCGTCATGTTTCTATCTAAATTATTTTTAGCACTCCGAACTCTAGTATTATCGGCATTGTTTGCAGGTGGATATAAGTATTATTAGACATCTTAATACGAGAGAGACCTATACATACCAGCGCGTGCCTCTGAGCCGTATTCAGAACGTAACATCAGTGAAGGAGTCTGTTCGAAGCAGATGAGAGCATCTTCTTCGACAGATTTGGTCTTTCAATCTGTCGGCGTTGAGCAAGGTTACTGCCACTGTATTCTCGCTGTTCCGGTTCTACTCTATTCGTTTGGGGTGGTTCAATGGGCGAAGAACGAGCCTATGGCCCTTCATATCACCACACGTAATATCATGCATATGCATAAAAGTTTGCATATCAATTCGTCAGTTCTGCGATTATACATTTCAGGCTGCCAAGGCGGACGCGGACTTCTGAATCTCCAGTGTCTTCATAACCGAATTTTTCAAAGTACAGCTTACATCATTGTGGATGGCAGAGATCATCTCCTAAAAATGGTCTGGAACCACGAGATGATTCGCGAAGGAGCTTTCCTTTACAAAGCCGCGGAGCAAGCGGCCGAGACCCTTGGCCGGAATTTTAATATGAGAAATGAAGAAAGTGCATTACTCCATCTAGATGCTTCACTTCTAAAAGCCGAAGTGAAGAAAGCAGGGGTTAAAAATGTTCAACAAGAGCTACTCGACAAGAAAGTGCACGGAACCTTTCACTAGGATTCAACTACGATTTTCGCACAGCAGTCTACGTTGCACACTCGAGGCCTGACATCGTTCTCCAAGACTTCGAGAAAGAAACTTTATTCATGATCGAATTCTCAGCTTCGACCCAATACTTACTGAAAATTACTGAAAATTTTATTTTTTACTGAAAATTTATATTTTTAGGTTGAAAATGTTACTGTTTCATAGGAAATTCGACTTTCTGGCTAAAAAATTCATGTACTTTGTTGGTGATTCCTTTTACTTAAGGATTCTACTTATTTGGCAGAAAATTTAACTTCTATGTTGAACATTCATATTTTTTTTAAATCATCGATTTAGTTGAAAATTGAACTGTTTTGCAAAAAGCTCTTCTTTCTGGCTCAAAAATTCAACATTTCGGACTAAATTTTTTTTACCTAATTTTGTTTCGATTCAGTTCTTGTTGATTTAGAATAAAAATCTTTTCTTACTTGAAATATAACTGCACATTTTTTTTTAATTCATCGTTCTCGGTTGAAAAGATTTTTTTACTCAGAAAGATTAAATGTCCACCAACGAGATAAATTTCAAAATCAAAAAGACGAATTTGTAAGAAGAGTTAAATTTTTTTTCAAATTTACTTTTTCAGTCAATAAATAAAAAAGTCATGCAAAGCGTTGGAATGTCAACCAAAAAGACCAGTTTTCAACAAATTACATACACTTTCAGCTAAATAGTTGAATTTTACCGTAAAATATGATTTTTCAATGAAAAAATTCATTTTTATCAATCATTTGAATTATCAACAAAATTATTTATGATATACATATAATTATATGATATGTGTACAATCATATTATATTTAATTATAATTATAATTTCAATATAATTATAACATGTTACAATTATATATATTTGTTCATTATAGAGGAGGTGAGAATGCATGTACGCACTGATTGTGGGACTCAACCTAAAAAACGGTAATACCCACTAAACTCACCTCCTCTTCCTGCTAACCCATGTCCTCGGAACCGCTTATCGGATTACTTCAAGGAAATGGGGATAAGGCCAGTAAGCCGAGCTTCAGCTTCCACTTTTGAGTGCCAGATTGGCATTCTTCCAAATATCATCCAACCAGGATGCACGCATAATCCTCAGTAGTGTGGTGGTACCACACATCGGGCTCGTCGGCCTTCCGACATCCTGGTTGGGTATCTTCTGTTAGTCAGCGCACCCTTGAGGCTTCTTCATCGAAGTTGCCTCTTGGAACGCCCTGCACTTCATCGTCCCCGGACGATGGTCTGTTCGGGGCCTTCCCTCGCGTGCAGCGCAGAGGAAGCACTGCGGTATGCTCTCGCACGCCGCAGCCTTATGGCCCTCTTTGCCGCATCTCCAGGAGGATCTCGTCCGATCAGGTCCTATGCAGTCCACTACCATGTGACCAAAGCCTGGACAGCGATAACACTTCAAGACCTCCATCTTCTTCTTCACACGACAGGATACCCAACTTACCTTCAGGTGCCCCGTGCGTATCAGCCTTGCAGTCAGATCCTCGCTAAGTTCGACGAAGGCCTTCAGAATACCTCTGAAGGCTCTCTTCGTTAAATTCGCCTTCATTTCGCAGCTCGTAGATTCATTAAAGTGTCTTCTTACGGCGGCCTCTACTTCCTCCGACACAGTAGTGCTGTCAAGGTCCAGGACGTCGATTTCAGTGCGGGGGACGAGCTCGCGCACGTTAACTCCACCCCCAACTGCCTTCCTAATAGCAGCAGACAGCTTGGATCTGCCATCCGCTGCAGGCCCCACTTCCACAAGGACCTCTCCGTTTCTGGTTTCCCTGACTCCCTTGATTTTTACACCAAGGGTGTCCGGTTTCACCTTTTGCTTGAGGTCCTTAAGGACATCCGCGTAGCTCAAACCCTCGGCCGGTTTTATTAGAACCGGCTTGGATCGGACTCGCCTCCTGGTCTTCTTCTGCTTCCTGGTGTTATTGGTTGCAGGTGTATCCTCCATTTTTTCCTCCTCGGTTCCGATCAACTGGCCTCCACGGGAATCAGAGTGGGCTCCCTCTCACGCTTCCCAGTATAGGGAGTGGGAGTTTCCCCGGCTTCTTCCGTCTGAGTGCCACTTGGACTTGTGTCGACTTTTGCGATATCCTTCTTCTTGCGGGCATTCGCCTTTTTGCGGCGGCATATCCCACTTCTATTGGTATAAAACCGACGGAACATATAAAAGCGGAAAGATATAAAACAGCCGAAAATGTGGCTTTACCAGCTTTCCTCGCTATCTCCTCCGCTTCTTGAATTCCATGCTTTATTGGCAGGAACATGTTTCTTTTAGTAAAGCAGAAATCTCTCATGTTTTTTAGCACGCCCTTCAACTCCTCAATGCGTGCTCGTGCTTCTTTCAGGTTTTGTTCCACCTTCGTTATGTCCTGTCTAGCCTCAGACTTTTGACTTACGCCAAGTACCTCAGCCACGTTTGAAAGACCTAGCTCCTCACAAACGCTTCGATCAAAGCCTCTTTGGTTCCCCCCAAAATTCGTGAATCCCTCCAAAAAGCAATTATATATAACCATATTATTAACAACATAGTTGAATTCAGAATAAAAAATATCAATTTTTAATCAAAAACGGAACTGTTAGATTTAGAATTGGAAAACTAATTTGTAAACAAACAAAAAACGAATTCTCAACTTAGCAGTTAAATTTTCAAATAAGGGTATATATTCAAAAAACAGTATCAGCCTTCATTTAGGGAATAAAATTGTTTTCAACTAAAAACAGTTGGATTTTTTGATTGGGTTGTGTCACTTCTGTTCGCATTTAAGTAGAAAAAAGAGCAGAAGACGAAAATAAGAAAATGGGGAAAAACTGGTAAGCCTGGAAGCAATAAATAGGAATTGTATTAAATTGAAATCATGTTAAATTTAGTGAAGGGGGGGGGGGGTAGAGCCAATCTCATTTCGTCATACATGAGTTACTACTAATATTGGTGTGTAAATTACAAGGAATACTGTTACAATCACCAATAAAGTAACATAGCATTTCCTAATGCAGTGTACTAGGTACTACGTTAAGCACTAGATTGCACTTGAAAACAGCTGTTAATGAAGACTTTCTGAGTTTTAGCTTTTGAATGATTCGCAAACTTGAAAAAATGTGTGTAAATAATGGTTTCCACCAAGCAGTGACGTACCATAGCGCAATACATAATATTCTTTTGAAATTATTTACATACATCACAATCCAAAAGAATTTCCGTAATTTATACACGGCCCCCAAAAATTGTTTAATCAATCAGTATGTGAAAGAACCAATATGAAAAATTGCTGTCTCGTTTAACTTCATGCATTTTTATTGTATTTTTTCAGAACCAAGTACACATGCATCTAGTAGCAGCGGTTTTCCCGGAAGTTATCCTCCTCCTGGAGGATTTCGTACTTCTTCTCTAAAACAAGTTGGTGACATTGAAGAAGGAATAGTGTACAGGGACATGGCTGTTGGTAAAGTCGACCTTAACAATCTTAGAAAATTCAAAAATTCTCCTCTAAGAAAAATTAATGAGGGAGAAGAAGCAATGGTGTACAATGGCAAATATCTTGGAAAATTCAGCCATCAATCTCTTCGTGTCACCGCAGACACAGATGAAAATGGATTTTTTGTATACGTGGGTGATCAGCGTGTACACCTTAATCCCAGTGAATGGATGATGGAAGTCGCTCACTATTCTCATCATGTACCTGATGTAAGTACACTGAAAAACTTAAGTTCTCTTTTTTCATCGCTTAGTCTTTTGCATGTCCTGTTTTGGAATATGATAAGTTGATACTATCATTCGCAATGTTAAAAAAGACTCTGGGATCCACTGATAAAAGTACGTTACTTTTGGAAAGCAGCAGAACAAAAGATTTTTGCGCTACTGTTTCAAAATGTAACTTCCAAATTTTAAAACATGCCCTTTACCTGTAAAATGAACGGACTGTCTACCGTTATGGAATGTTCCGCACTACTAGTCAGTACCTAAAATAAAACATTATTTCAAGGCGAGATGCGGTTACATATAAAAGTATCAACAATTTTTCGTTAATTTTGTAACATTATAACTGCGTAAATTTCAGAATATTGCAAACAGTGTTTATTTACAGATACAAAGTTATACAGTTACAGACACAGTTACAAAGTTTAGAGAAAGTTTGCCTCTTTTAGATTTTTAATCAGAAAATTGATGCAATTATGAGTTTTTTTCTGATCTATTTAAATTAATTAAACCACACTTTTCATTCACCAATCTCAAGAACAGATAATAGTTTTTCTATTAGAAGTAATTCATCATAGAAAAATCATCGCAGGTCTATACTTTAATTCCCTAATATTTTTTCGTAAAGGGTGACTCACATTTCGAAAGTAACTAAAAAAGTAACATTTGTCATAGTTACAGTTACTGAAAAATTATAGCTATAGTGACCATATCGCTACTTTTTGCAGTTACTATTTGCCGTGCTATCATTACCAAGGAAGTTACTTGTTCAAGCAACTAGTTGAAATAAACTAGTTATTCCTCATTACTGTTGTGATCCCACCAATGACCTCATGTCAGTTCTCCTGAAGACTGTTCTTCTCTCATCTTGTTTTAATACCTGTAATAAGCGCTGAAATAATAATTTTTTTTACAGAGGGACTGGGTCTATTTCGAAGCTCTTCACTGCTATGAGAAAGTACGGAAAGAGAAGGCTGAGCGAGAACAACAAAGGCTTGCTCAGGAAGAACAAAGGCGTGCTCAGGAAGAAGAAAATGTTACTTGGCGATCGAAAGACAGACTATTTAATCAATTCCGGGGTTTTTTCAAAAATTTGTGACTCACTTAGGGCGCCCAAATAGTCATCAAGTATCCCATTATCATATAACATTATATGAGTAAGAAATAGCCCTTAGCCATACAATGGAAGCTGTCAAACATAACTCCAGCAAAGCATCATGACAAAAATTACATCAAAAATCAATTGCAACTACATGATTTTACGATCAACAACCCTTCAGGAAAATCTCCTGAAAAACCCTATCACCCCAATATATTGTTAGTTTCCCTGAATGCTCTTTCCACATATCTGTCACGGTGTAAGTGATCCTTACTGAAAAATACAACTTTGATCCAACTATGTAGATTCTGATTTTTTACCCTACAAGCATTATTTTGAAAATTGAGAATGAGAATTATTATTTATAAATTTCAGTATCGGTCACTTGGTCTCTTTTTTATTGACCTAAACTGAGAAGTCTTAAGCGATTCAAAGGTGAAAAAGCTCGTGCTTATCCATTAATGATCTAAGTTGTCTATGTCGATATCGCTCTTGTTATATAATTTTGTGTGAAGCAGCAAAATATTTTTTATTGTTGTGTGAATTATCAGGAAAGTTAAAAAAAATACTGCATGAAAAAAGAATTGACAAAGCACCAATTCATAGTTTATCATCAATAAATGATTTGTCGTTAACCAAGATTGCATTCTTCTCCATGTTTACGAAGCGAATTTGGTATTCAATCCAGTTTCAGAAATTATTGAAACAGTGAAATATAAAATAAATCATATCTTTGTACATCCTCATATTTTGTGACTGAGAAAGTATTAGAATTGTCCGAAATTTCACTCCTCTGTTTTTCAACAGATCTCCATTTTGTAAGACCCCCTGAATACAAAAATCAAATTTTGTCCATAGCTTCCGTCCGTCTACCACTTCTCCGACTGCCACTTCCGACTTTGCCACAAGAACGAGGGATTTTATATACTCTCGGATCACTGATAGGTTCCTTTTTATCTTTAGGGTTCTTTAGAAGTTGTCCTATTTTTGCAGGTGGCTTAAATATAGTTTGGATATTTTGTTTCTTGAGAATTCTTCCTATTTGTTCTATGATACCTTGAATGCTGGGTAGGATGGTCGTCTTTTTTCTCTCTCTTTCTTTAGTAGGTTGTGTTGAATTTTTGTTTTGAGTGTATTTTCTTATAGCTTTATCAATTTGCTTGCTTGTGCCATCGTTCTGTATTAGGATTTGTTTTACATTTTGTAGTTCCTTTTGTACGTTATCTTTATCTGCCATGGAGACAGCTCTGTATACAAGGCAACCAAAAGGGACTGGCTGGCTGGCTGAAATGCAGAGCAATTTTTAACTCAAAAAGTGACTGATATTGACTGAAAGTGACTAATGTGGATTATTAATGAGAATTAATGTTCTTCCGAATTCAAAAGGATTCAATATAAGAGTTCCACGTAAAATTGTAAAAATCAAATTAGTTGGGAAAAGTCCAAAAAATTCCATTGATTTCAATGAAAAGCAAGTGAAATGGGAAAAATTCGAGGAATTCAGAAGACGTTGATGAAATCCATTAGAATTTCAGTGATTCGAATAGAACAAAAGGGGAGTGAAGTGAATTCAGGGCAATTTCCATAGATTTTGTATGAATTAACAAAAATCAAATGAGGAAAAACGCAATAAATGAAATAAAATTCGAGTGAACTCAGAGGAATTTAAGGGAAATGTTAAGAATTCGATGGACTCCATAAAAATTAAAATGACTTGAATTTACTAGGTTTGAAAATAATTTAACAAAATTCAAGAGAATTCAAAAGATGTTGATGAAATGCCTCAGAATTCAAGGTGAGTTTAAAAGACCATCAGGGTGAATTTCAAAAAATAACTTTAAATATCCTTCTTAGATTCCAATTATCCATTGCATTCAGTGGATTTTAAGAGACTTCCAAAGAATTCAACAGGATTCAAAGAGCACAGAAGTGACATTTTCATTCAAAGAAGTGATACAGTGACTAAATCTTAGGAAAGTCACCGCCATTTGCGGTATAAGGGTGTGTATATGGGTATCAGTAAGTGACAGAGTTGAATAGTTGTGTAAGGGAAATACAATTTTATACATAACACTTTGATTCATCACTGCTACCTCTACTGACGCTGTGGTTCCTGACGCTGTGAAATGATCGACTGACATCCTTGGATGTCCGTTTCCCACCGAATCAACAGATAAAAGTGCCCTATTTGTTCGTAATGATAAGAAGAAATCTTTTATTTCCTGTTGTCTGACAAAGGCCATGGACCTAAAGTTTGCGTGGTCAAAATTTTGCTCACCAGTATGCAGGCGTGATGTTCCCGCAATGGTGACGGGCTTCATTTCAGGAGCAGCTAGTTCTATCCTTTCAGGAGCAGCCAGTTTCAACATTTCAGGAGCGGCCAGTTACAGCTTTTGAGGAGCAGCCAGCTCTAATATTTCAGGAGCAACAAGTGCTGACCTTTTAGGAGCAGGCAGTTCTAAAATTTCAGGAGCAGCCGGTTCTAACCTTCCAGGAGCATCCAGTCCTAACGTTTTAGGAGAAGCCAGCTCTAACCTTCAAGGAGCAGCCCGCTCTTGCCTGTGAGGAGTAGTCACTTCTAACATCTCAAAAGCAGCCAGTTCTAACCTTAGAGGAGCAGCCAGTTCTAACCTTTCAGGAGCAGCCAGTGCTAACCTTTCAGGAGCAGCCAGTTTTGACCTTCCAGGAGAAGATAGTTCTATTCTTTTCAGAGCAACGGTTTCCATTCTTCGAGCAGGATTCCGAAATACTGGTGCTGGGCGAGCTCTGCCTCGTCTATACTACGTAGCTGACGGACTCTAGGCACATTATTTTCCTGTTGCTGAAAACGATTGCCTTGTCCACGGTTATTAGCTCTTGCACCACGACCACTTCTGCTCCTTCTGTCCAAGATGGTATGCATGGTATGCATCGTGCAACACTGATCCCTGGAGTCCTGCCCTGAGCTGCGGATAACCTTACGCGGCAGACGGGACAGTTAAAGATGAAGGTTTCAGATCTGCATACTTTTTTAGAGCTACCAATCTTTGTAGAATGTTATGAGGAACAGTGTTGACGGACCAGATGAAGTGATTCCAGAAGAACCGCCTTTTCCATCCAGTTCGCGATGGAATGAGCCTGACGCTGGCAAGCTAGAATCTTGTTAACTTGGCTATAAAATGAAACTTTCATAACACCGAAACAGCCGAATATGAGAACTACAAAATGGACTTTGTAGCCTTGGTACAGCCTGCTCAGCTCGAAAAGAAGTGCTTGATATTTCGCCCGTTGGTCTTGGCCTTCAGATCTTAGAGGACAATATCAGGCTTCGTAGCACTGATATGTTGAGTGGTGGAGAATGAGAAATTACAGTAGACTTTTCACTGATCATTCTCCACAACGGACTCCAGTTCTCGACAACGGACTCGAATTCCCCCTGGGCGTATGGCAAGACGGGCCATAGATCAACACCATAGAAGTGCCTATGATGGAAATAAAACACTTTTAGAGCCGCATTCTGTCTCTCTCTCTCTGTACCCGTAGCGTGCATATTTTGAACATCCACTGAGTTGAAATAAAGGACCTGTCCCACCTTCTATTGGACTGCACTCTTCTGTCAGAAGGGCGTCCATTTTTTTGCATTTCTAGCTCGACGCATTCCAGAGGTTCCCTCTGAACGAGTGGATTTGAACGACATTCTGTTTGAACCTGATGAGGTCTCGGTAAGTATGATGGGAGGCTTTTTCACATAGGGTCACATAGGTTTGGGAGAGCTGCCCATCCCTGCATTTCGGTGGCGGCCGTCTTGCCTTTGAACTGCACTATAGTATACGCGTAACATGTGGAGAGTTTAATTCTGATGTCAATCTCTGTTTGTTAGTTCTGGCCATTTGCAGTACAGCAAGAAGCCACACACAAGAAGGAGAAGAAGAAGAAGAAGAAAGAGAAGGAGAGAAAGAAAAAGCAGTTATAACTCCAAGACGTGCTCCAAAGCGAGAAAAGGTTTTGAAAAAAAGGTTTTCTAAAACTTCTGCGTTAGAAACAACGAAGAAGGCAGGCCTGATCATATGTTTACATTTCTGTTCACGCTTTCAGCGTTTTTAGTGAATTGTGTATCATGCGATTGATAAAAAGTAGCTAATAATAATTCAGAAGAACTTGTACCGTACGTATGATTGAAGCACATTGAAGGAAATAATTTATTTATAAAAAAAAACGAAGAGTCCATCCTTTCTTCCAGCACCCCCAATTTTCCGGAACTAGCCCTCAGCCTAAAAAAATATAAGATTTTTCATTTCTACTATATTGCAGATGATCAGAATTCCTGTAAAATTCCCAGGAACATTTTGTTATGATACTGGCCGCAGTAATTTATTGATTAGAATAAAAACTAGTTTCATCCGTCAACGTCGGGCCTCATCAATTTAAAAGAGCTGTTGATGATTATTTTTATAAATAATAATGTAAATATAAAATTGTACGTATATCTGTATTATGAATTATTGTATAACTTTCATACTTTAAACTAGATTCAAATATTATTAGAATGCAGTGAGTACAACTTAAGTATACCTTAATTTTTCGCAAGAAAATTTGAACAGATTTTAAATTGGTGAGTTGCTCTTTGATACGTGTGTTTAAAGATTCAACAATTCTGTTCAAATTTCCACCTTCTTGGCATAGTATTAATCTTCCTGATGAAAAATTCATCTCTTCGTTTGGGAAATTAACAATTCAATTGAAAAAATTTGTTTTGTTTTAAATTCAATTACTTGGCTTGGATTACAAAAATAAAAAAAATTAAAAAGAAATTACGTCAACTTATAATTATCAGAACAAAATTTAGAATTAAGTTGAGTAATCCTGAATTTCTGAATTGAAAAAATACAAAGAATACAATCAAATTGAAGGAATGGAAGAGAATGATTAATTCACGATAAGTCACAAAATCACCCAAAAAATTAAAAGGAATTTAAAGAATTCTCTTATATATTACTTATTTGATGTAGTTAATGTTAACTTGAAGCAATCATTGAATTTCTAATGCAAACAGTCTAATATAAGTCAAATAATTCAGAGTAAAAAAATCAATAGAATTGAAAAAATATCAAAATAATTCAAAGAATGCAAAGGTATTTAAAGAATTCTAAAGAAATTAAATAACATTTTGAAGAATTGAAAATAATTCATGGAATTTACAAAAATTGGAACAGTTTTGAAAAATTTACAAGAACTAATTTGAAATCTTATTTTAGGCAATCCTCCATTTTCAAATTTGAAAAAAGTCGAAATATTCAAAATAATTTAAAAGAACTCAATGAAAAGAAAATTACAAATTCAGAAAAAAAAATTCAACAAATTTACCAACAATTCTAAAGAATTAAAAAACGTGAAAAGAGCTCAAATAACACAGCCACACACACAAAAAAACAAAGTGTCGTGATCTGGGGATACGACATATGTTTTCCTATGGATTTGGACGCACTGAATCCGAATTCGATGTCGGAATCCACCCTACACTAAATTAAAAAAAGACTCAATAAAATGATATAAAATTGTGATATACTGCCTTGAAGGCTGATTTTTTTTGAAAGCCTATACCAACGGAGTCTCGTTCTTAGAATTGGCGTGACCCAACTTGAACTCACCTAACCTCAGCTAAACTCACCTAACCTAGCCTAACCTGGCCTTATATAACCCATATTTTCCATCGCGATGACGGTAGTTTTGTCAGATAAAATGCTATGTCTTGTTTCGGTATGATGCTCAGCTAGTGCTGATTGTGCGAAATGTTGACTCACTTCACTCACATGTTTCTTTGAACGTTGGCTCACCGCACTCCAAAGGGACAAAGTATTCTATATACTCCCTGACCCGACGCCCAAACTGGGGTTCCTAATCCCTGCATCGTAAAAAACTTTCTTTTTTGGCCTGCCACAGTCAGCGCGTGTTTCACGATGCAGGTATTAGGAACCCCAGCATCAGCGTCGGGTCAGGAAGTATATAGAATCCCTTGTTCTTGTAGAAAATTCTATATTGGAGAAATCGGGAGAGCGATGAGCCAACGTCCAAAGGATGATGAGAGTAAAGTCCGGCTTAAACATTTCACGAATCAGCACTAGCTGAGCATCATATCGAAACAGGACATAGTATTTTGTTTGACAAAACTACCGTCATCGCGATGGAAGATAAGGGTTATATAAGGCCAGGTTAGGTTAGGTGAGTTGAAGTCAGGTCACGTCAATTGTAAGAACGAGCCTCCGCTGATATAGGCTTTCAAAAAAAATCAGCCTTCAAGGCATTATATCACAATTTTATATCATTTTACTGTGTTTTTTTCAGATTAATGTTAAAGGACAACGTGTGGGATTAATGCTGACAGCTAACTCGCATTCAGTGCATCGGAAAACATAAGAATTGATATGCCTCATCCCCAGAACAGGAATTACTCAATTTTTCAAGTTTTTTAAGGTTGGGTTGAAACGCTGACGTGTAGGGCAAATTCTGAAACACCGGATTCGGATTCAGCGCGTAAAAATACATGAAAGAGCATATGTAGCGTCCTCAGATCACGATACTTTGTTTCTTTTGTGTGGCTCTGTAATTCAATAGAAGTTAATGAATTCAAAGTATGTAAAAAGACTTAGGAACAATTTAAATAATTCAGAAGAATTCAACAGGTGCAAAGTTACTGAGAAGAATTCATAAACATTCCGAAAAAGTCAAAGCCTTCAAAAGAAATAATTACGCGTGAAGAATTAAAGGTGACGAATAAGAACATTGGCTTTGGAGTAGGAAGATAGATGAAAAAGCAGTATATATAAAGTGCAATATAACATTTAATTATGTTCTTCTATAAAATCCCAATGTTTATATTGTGTAGTAATTAAGTCTTTTCCGTCGTAGTCATAAGAAATGTCATAAACTTTAATCAGTTAGAAGGACAAATGTGATAGCGACTGTACTCATATAAAGTGAAACACTTTCAACAGTATCAATCAGTGATATTCTTATCGAAATTCTCCAAAGGTAGATTATTTTATTTGTAAACATGTGGACCCTAATTGTTATCCTGTGTTTCATCTTAGCGATTTGCCCGAATCCCATTGGTAAATATAATATCTATAGATATTTGTATATATTCAAAATTTCAATTTTTAAATCGAGACAAAGAACAGAAGATAGTATCAGATGTAAATAAAATTTGGAGGGATTACTAATCTTGAGAAAATACGCCTTTTAACCACTACTAAAAATTAGGGTCAATTATCCAAAAAAGGTGTTTTTCTTTCGGCCCAATTTAGTGTAGTGTGAAGCAGGGCGAAAGCGACTTTTCAAATAGCATTTCTATTCGTGAAGCATCCTAAATTTTCTTTGCACGAAATATATCCTATTTTATCAGAGGAATTTAACTTTTGCAACATTAACTGAAATAATTACATCATTAAAATTCATACAACAAACTTAGATCTCCTTATCGGGGCAAGGCTAACCAAGAAAATGGTAGACAAATGTAGTTTGCACCTACTAGAACTCCCATCAATAATAGATTATAATACATCTATCCCCATTTTTTATAAAATGAACTTTCACTTCTTGCTGCACATGTACCAAGGTAAATTAGCCAGTCTATAAAATACTTATGGATCCACCCATATTATTATTATTGGATTGGTCAGAAAGTTCGTTCGGATTTTTTAATAAACTTCAAAAGTTAAAATTAAATATAAAGAAGAATATCTAATCAATGATATATGAACCATTGTTTTCTATGACTTGTTGCCCTCTTGTTGGTAGCTGGATAGTTCCATTGTTGTAGAATTGGGTCGCTTTTTTAGCAAACAAGTCATCAAGGTGAATTCTGATACCCTCCAAAGATTGAAAGGTTTTTCCTTGTAAACTATTTTGAACTGGTCGCAACAAATGGTAGTCGGAAGGAGCAATATCGAGCGCATATGCTGGATGAGGTAAAACATCCCAACCAAATTGGAGCAACAGTTTTCGAGTGACCAAAGATGCATTTGGTCTACCAGCTTATGAAGAAAAACAACACCACTATTTGCCATTCCGGACATTTTGTTTCGATTGTTCCTTTGAAATGGTTTAGTTGGTGGTAGTATTTATCTGAGTAAATTGCTTCATTGGTTGGCAAGAGCTCATAGTAAAGGATTCCCTTCCAGTCCCATCAAATACATGATCGTTTTCGTAGGAGATTATCGTTATTAACGTACCCAAGTTTTTGCAAATAGCTTATAACTGTCTTTTTTATACATCCGAAGAAGTTCAGCAAGCTCTTGTGTGGCAACGCATGGATTGTTTTTAATTAAGGAGCTGATTTGGTTGTCATCAACTGTAGAGGAACGTCCTGAACGTGGAGCATCTTCCAAAGAAAAGTCTCCCTTTCGAAATTTCGCAAACCACTTTTGGCACGTACGATCATCAACAGCGCTCTCTTCGCAAACCGCACAAATTTTCCTTTGGACTTGAGATGCATTTTTACCCTTGCGGTAATAGAACAACATTAAATGTCGTAAATGCACTTTTAGATCTTCCATTTCAGAAACTCACTATCTGCGTATCACTTAACCACTCTGAAAGATATCGTATTTAATATGTTCTCTATAGTGTCATGTACACCTTCTCCTTAAATCAAAACGAACTTTCTGACCGACCCAATACATACGTAGATATTTCCCTTTCATAAAAAATCCGTCATCGATCTCCTCCACGCATGCGGAGCAAGACCGGTGAAGTTCAGATTGCTTATTCTTCATGATAATGAATACGCATGGAAATATGATGTACAATAATTTTGAACAGAAAATAATTAAAAAATGGATCAACTCTACGTCTTAATAACTTCTTACAGACAAATCAATGTTAACTCGGTATAAAACCAACGCTGAAAAAGCCGAATCCTCTCTATCTTGTTACAGAGTTAAGTTCGCAGCCCGAAATTTCACCTAATGGCGACCGTGCTCCTGGTGTGCCGCGTAGAAGACCTTCTTCTTCCGAAAGAAATCATTTACCTGGTATTGACCTAAATCATCCTCCTGCCGAGTCTCCTCCTCGTAGCAGGTCCAGGTCTCCTGTCAGGAGTCCTTCTTCCAGGTCCATGGCTCCACCTGTATGGCTTCCTTCTCCTGACAGACGTGGATGTGGACTGGAACATCTTGAGTTTATTCGACTTATTTCCATTAAGAATCCGCACCGGAAATTCGAACTTCGAAGATATACTTTTCCTGACGATAAGTTATTCAAACTTCAAGCAAGAGAAAATACGTATGAGCCTATGCGAACCCAAGAACAAATTGTATTATCAACATACAATGGTGACGTTTTCGCAATATTGGAGTCTTTTGATGTTCTTTCTGGGATATATAAATGTATTAATCATGGTATGAGACGTGTGAAAATAAACATGGAGAGCCGCAATGTTACCCGGTTGAACCGAGAGGAAATTGTTTCAACTCCAGTAGGTACTCAACGAACAATTTTGATGAACTATGAAGTAATTAATGTAAACCGCACTTCTCTAAATAACTAATTTAAGAAAATGTAAGAATAAAATACAATGCTTGCGGTTCAACAAGAATATTTCATAATACTGGTTATTACATAAAAAAATCAACATGTTATGGTCCTCGAAGCTTTAATTTTTCATCAAGCCCCTGGCTTTTTCGAAAGCAGATAAAACAATCTCCCCACCTTCGCCACAGTGCGGCAAAACGAGATATTGGGGATAAAATAAATCCAGAAGTCGTATTCCTGAAGCGAACTAAATGTTCATTTTTTAATATTGAAGCTAATTAGATTGGAAAGAGGTCTGTTGTGGCCAATTATTTTACAGTCGGGTGGGTCGAAAAGATCAATTTTTGAAGTTTCAAAAATTCTTCAGAAATATGCAAAATTTAAGATTTGTTAGCTTTTGTCTGTTTTTATGTGCTTATGCCCTGTACTGGGCTTTGTTGTCAAACAGGGGCATTTTTTCTCGAGCTAGTCTTAGAGTTCTTATGAATCTGTCTCTATTTTTCGAACAACACACGTGAGAAGATGCTGCTCTTACGTCCTTCACACATCGCTTAACTGCCTGTGTGTGAGATGGAAGGTGTCATTCTTCAGTAAATGAATTACATCTTTTGAAGCGAACTGCTTCAGCTAATCGTCTGTGAATTGCAGCCTCAAATTTCAGTGGTGGAACTATGAGTTTCCTTACAAGTTTTTGACTTGATGATTTCCTGGCTATTATTATATAATTGACATTTTGTTTTCTGATGTTTATTCATTAGTCGCACAAACTAGCAAGAATGATGTTCTCTGGGTATTCAAGGTAAGTATTCGTCTGTATTATTCCATCGATAATTCTTCTAAGATCATCATCTAAATACTTTGATAAAGATATGCTTCTCCACAGATTTATAGGAGCATCTTTCACTTTACTGTCGCATTTAATGAAGAACCACATGGCTGCATATTCCCTCAGTATGAATTCAGTGAGTGTTTTTAATTGGGTAGATAGGTTAGACGTCTCGATTCATTTTCGAACAACCGCTTTTTCCATCGTCACCTACCTAGCATGTGACAACGTTCCTGAATCTTATGCAGCTAAACTCGCTAAACATTTCCTGCTATCAACAGCAGTACAGATTTTCAACAGGTAATCTTGGTATGTGCTAAGATCACTTGTGGGAAGTCGGACTTGATAGGTTCGAAATCAACAACGGGTGGCATATGACAAGGTGGTAAACTCTTTTATACCTGGCCAGAAAATCCTGAGGGACCGGTCGTTTTGCCGTCGACTTCTTCGAATAAGTGACGTAAGCCTAGCTCATTGTTATGAGCAATTTGGCCAAAAGATTTGGATTCAGAATGTCAAATTCCTTCACAAACAGCTTTGTACGACACACCAACAAAATTATTGTTGGCCTGTGTTATTCTATGTGAAATTTATCTTTACTATGATGTCTTTCTCTCTCCGTATTTCATAAAAAATGAACCAATGTAAAAAAAGTCTCCAAATTAAAATATTATACTAGGGGAAAGTCTATCGTTTAGCAGTAATTGAGTGTTTGAATGATAAAATAGTAATATTTTAGCAATTAGTTAATAAAATAGTGGAAAAATCAGAAGTTTATATCATTGAAGAACACTTGGGAATATATTGATTATTAATTTAGCGATTTCAGCCACTCATCAATTAGTTTGAACTTTTATTTCCAATTGCTTGCCAAATAAATTGGAGTACGAGGCATTCGTCAGATAAGTGCTATAATAATTTATTAATTACTTATTTTTTAAATTGATGGAGTAAGATGAAATAAATTATGTGGCTAGATAATTCTTCTGTTTTCATTTTAAGACAGCAACTAATAAAAATGTTCTGTTAGCTCAGGTGATGTAAGCTATTAACAAGTTTCACAATATTTACCTTTCTTCTATTTGTTTCAATTAAGATAAAAAGGTGACATAATCGCGTTCTTGCATAGGAACTCAATTTATCGAAATTCCATTTTGATAAACTTCATATAATAAATATATACAGCGCTAAATGAATATATTATTTTCACAAAGCAATCAGTAGCTTCCCACTATCGAATTAATAACATATTTTAACGAAATGGATTAGAAATTTTTTACTAATCTTTAGTAGCTCACTTTTCTCTAATTTATGAGGTGTAAATTGAGTAGTGATTAGTAAGATTGTATTAATTTAGATTTCGAGAGTACATTTAAAAAATTCTTATTTGATTGAGGAATAATTATCTTGGATTGAGTATTTGCGATTGAATAAATCGTTTCCTAATTGTATACCTAAATTTTCATTGGATTTTCATGATAAAGATGTTTGCATACACTTTAATGTTGTGCACTGAAGTTTAACATGCTTTTCTAATCTCGATAAATTCATAAGAAAATAATATCAATCAAATGTATGTAAATGAACAAATAACTTTTATAACATTGATAGTTGCATTTTTGATTACAGTCCAATGTTGCACAAATGTGACCTTCTAGCGAAAATTGAGAATTTCAAAAATAGCTTTTTCCTGCAGTTTTCGATGAATTTTTATTCATTATCAAAGTTTTGGGAATTAATGAAAGGTGCCCCTGCAAAGGTACAGATTCCGCTTTTTTACCTTTTTTTCTATTAAACCCGAACTTACTTAGTAGAACTCAACAAGAAAAAGCAACTGTATTTGGTTGAAGACAGTGAAAATATGACCGAAGACAGAAGTTTAAATCAAAAACAGTTCGTAGCATCATTGGAAATTTCTTTGTTCACATTGAAAACAATCGTGAGTAACTGTAAAGATTTTGAAGAGAATGCTCTTTTGGGTTCTGGTAAAAGGAGAAAAGTCAAATCAGGAAAGTGTGACAACTGAGAGTGCATTTTCCTTGAATGGCTACATCAAGTTTGCGCAGTTCCAATGCCTGTGAATGGATCAATCTTAAAAGAGAAGGCATGAGAGATAGCTTGAGAGATTGGATTAGCAGATCTTACCGCATCTTTGGGGTGGCTTGATCGATTTCGTAAACGTCATGGTATCGTTTATCGAAGAATCAGTGGTGAAGCGGAATCCGTTGATGAATCTATGGTTGAGAATTAGCACTGAATTAGTACTGTTGTGTGCAAATAGTGATGGTATATACAAGTTGAGTTCCTTAGTCATTGGCGATTCGGTCAAACCAGGGTGTTTTGAAAATGTATGCTGCGTCCCGTGTGAATATTCATCATAGTGACGTGCCTGGATGACGAGTGACAAGTTCCACATATGGCTTGTGGATTGGGATAGAAAACTTATCATGCAAAAACGCAAAATAATCCTGTTTGTGGATAACTGCCCTGTCCAGCCGAAGGAAGTGCCCTTGAAGAAAATCAGACTTGAGTTTCTGCCTCCAAATGCGACGAGCAAGCTAAAGCCTCTGGATCAAGGCGTAATCAAAGTTGTTAAACTGGATGATCCAGTGACGAAGCCTAAGGCCAATGTTTTGGATGTCATGTACTGGATCACAGCAGGACCCGATGGTATCAAAAACTGATGGTGGAAGGAGGTTCACTCCTACACACCCACATCTGGCCCACATATTCACCTCGCATTTGAAGTTGAAAACTCCCATTTCGCAGTGGCTGCCACTGGGAAACATCATACTCCTGCCGAGGAAAGGCAACTTCTCCTACCCAAAGAATTACAGGCCAATAACTTCTTTGAACACACGGCATAAGATCTCTACAGCTGTTTTCAACAACAGGATTGTTTGAAGAATTGAGCTTGTGTGGAGAGTGATGTACGAAAAACATTGCTTGAAAAAAGGTGTAGCAGGCTGCAGGGAGAACCTAGTAATTGACAGGTGAGTCTGTAAAGACACAGCGGCCCATCAGAGCGTCCTTTCAATGGCCTGGATTGACTACCGGAAAGCTTTTGATTCAACCCCTCATAGACATATTCTCTGTCTGTTGGAAGGCTTGAAGGTTCATCCAAACGTTGTGAGCTGCATATAAAGATAGATGCCCCTTTGGAAAACTAGATTTACTATCTCATCGGAAAATTATCATGTGACCAAAAACGACGTCACGTTCCAGAGGGGCGTCTTCCAGGGCGATACTTTCCAAGACTTAGAATTCGAATGATCAGGGCTCCCGCCAATGGGTCAGACAACAATGCCGACTACTCTATAGTTGCGTGAGCCAACCAGAGACAGAGTCAATGTGATAGACCAGCAAAATCTTGATACTTTTGACTGGACGAATCGACTCAGGGAGTCGATCCTACTGTAGTGCAACGATACCAGTATGGCCCTAAATAAGACGGTTACATGCATCCCGCATTCAGTGTGTGATTAACTGGATAACACCTGGCAGGAATTTCACTGCTACCGTCCGACAGTACGCCAGACCAGAGGAGGTCGAGGCATTTTGGAATGAAGTCTACGAAGCCCAGCCTTCACTGAAGAAGAACGCAATGAACACAAACAGCTTAAAGAAGCTATGCAGTGCCCGCATAACACCTGCCAGGAATGCCCGCCTATCACTATCGAGAAGGTGAAGGAATTATTGAAAGGCATGACCCACCAGCATCTGGTCAGTATTTTCACCAGGTATTGGTCCTCCCGAAGATGGGCAACTTGTCTGACCCAGAGAATAACAGGCCAAAAACTTGTCTAAACACGCTGCATAAGATCCTCACAGCTATTCTGAATAATATAATTGTTCAGACAATCGGACCTGTGTGGCGGAAGATGTATGAACAACGCAGCTCGAAGAAATTCGTAGCAGGATGTCAGGAGAACCTGTTCAGCAATAGATGTCACTGCAAAGACACAGCATTCTACCAACGCTACCTATCGATGGCCTGGATCGACTACCAAAAAGTTTTCAATTTAACCTCCCGTAGACTTTTCACTTGCCTGTTGGAAAGCTTGAAGGTCCATCCACACATCGTGATGTGGATGGAGAGATTGTTGCCGCTTTGAATAACCAGATTTACTATTTTATCTGAAAAGCATCTTGTGTCAACTAACAACGTCACCTTTCAGAGAGGTGTCTTTCAGAGCAACACCATGAGCCCTATCACCTTTAGCCTCATATCATTGCCACTATCTCTCGCACTTCGGCATTCCCAATGAAACTTCTACGGAAAAACTGGAAATTGAAAGAATAAGGTAACTCATGTATTGCACATGGATGATATCAAGATCTATGTTAAAAATGTAGATCAACTAAATCTAGCTCTAGAGATTGTCAAAGAGTACACTCAAGAGTTTGGAATCGAGTTTGTGTTAAAAAGATACGCCAAGGTTAATTTAAAGCGAGAAAAAGTTAATGACATCTCCGAAGATCTTGATCTTGCCGATAGAAGCGCTATACGATACTTTGGCACTTGAGAGACCTATACATACTAGGGCGTGTCACAAAGCCGCATCCAGGACGCAAAATCAATTAGGGATACTCTCTAATGTAAATCGAAGCGTCTTATCCGACAAATTTCGTCCTTCGAACTGTCGGCAAGGAACAAAGTATCTTCAACGAACACGCTTGCCATCCCGGTAGTGCTCTATTCATTTGGAATGGTTTCAGGGACGAAGGACGAACTCAGATCTCTCTGTATAGGATCAGGAAAAGTTATGCACATAAGGAAAAGCACGCACCTTATCTTGAATGTCTTCACAACAGGATTATCCTGGGTGCAGCACATATAGTGGCAAATGAGCATTTCTGTACAAAGCAGGCCCAATGCGGCACTGTTCCTGTTGTGCACTCGAGGCCTGACATAGTTCTCCTTGACTTCGAGAAACGAACTATGTTCGTCAATGAATTTTCGGCACCAGTCGACTTGAAAAATGACAGAAAATAGCCATGTTGACGTAAAATATGAAATCGCGTGCCTGCCTGCTCAGATCGGTTGCGTTTGTTTAAAAAAAAATTTCAAGTTTTATTTCGAAAACTATAACCGTGCTCATCGTGGTTCGGATGAAACTTTGCAGACATATGCTAAAAACATTATTCAATATGAATTCGAGTGCCTGCCACTTGAAATTTGTTGCGAAATATCGCCTGCCAATCAAAAACCGGCAAAAAAGGTGCATAACTCGCCTCATCGTAATCTGCATGAAAAAAAATGAATAATTTAGTTCGAAGTACCAGAAATTTGCTAAAGAATGCCTGCCTCGTCAAAAGCGTTGCAATAAGTGCATTTCATCTTCATTTCAGGTGCCTGCCTTCACAAATATGTTGTCTTACCTCGCGTGCCAGCTCCCCAAGGTTGCACTACATCACAAAGCCCTGGTAACTTGGTATCCTTTGTTTACGATGGGGCGAGTTATGCACTTTTGAAAAATTGAGCAGAATGTCAGTTATGCTTCTGACCTATACTCAACGTTTTCGATTGAATTATTAATTTTTTCATTATAATTTTACAACTTTCAAATAACTATTCGAGAAGCAACATGAATTAAATCATTTTTAAGTCAAAATGTAACTGGAAAAGAAAATGTAGAAGAAAAATAGAAAAGGAGGCATTAGAACTTTTGAAATTACGTTGATGATAAACTTCTTTTCTCAAACAATTTTTGTTATCCTGATGAGGAAAACTATATATTTTCGAAACGTCAATGGAATAAAGGATTCAACAAACGAATTCTTTTCGTCTGAAGTATGTCTTTTTACCACCTTTAAAATTAGATTTTTATAAATTATATCACTCAGACACACATAACCGCTTTCCAATCATCTTTTCTAATCTAACTATTATTTAGATTCTACTAATTCAATCCGAGAAAAATGAGCTACTTAATATTAGGAGAGCCTTTCTAAATCAATTAGTTCAAATATTCTATTGACTAGATAGTGGGAAGCTACTAATTCCTACATCAAAAATTATGAATTTATTTAGAACAGCATATATTTATGAAAGGAAGGTTATTAAAATAAGCATCGCGACAAATAGACGGTCAATTGGAAAACGCGATTGTCTAAAATTGTTATCTTTATTGAAACAAAGAGAAGTAAGGTAATATTGTGAAACTTGTTAATTGGTTGCGTCACCTTCACCAACAGAACCTTTTTACAATTTGGCGATTCGAAATGGAAAAAAATATGTTTAGATACATAAGCTATGTCACCTTACTTTATCTACTTGAAAACAGGGAATTTCATAAAATACAACAGCACGTATCTCACAAACGTCACGCATACCATTTTATTTCGCAAGCTATCAAAAACAAGGGTTTACTAATTGACTAGAAGCTGCTAGCTATGAACATGGCTACAAATCTTCTAAAACATACCATCTTGGACCACCTGCACTCCTTTTTGAACTTCCCTGAATATTCTGGAGGCCCATCCATCTTCGCCAATCTATACCATTTATGTTATTTTGACTCTAATCTTTTCCCATCTCTTTTCTTCCTGCTCCTTGATCATTTCACCTTCTACTTCCTGCCACTCCCTCCCCTCGTCACACATTCATCATTCCCTTCTAATTCACCATCTCTCCTTCTCCCATTCTGAATGTTCCGTGTGTCCTCTTCTCTCTCATTTTAGTATTTGCTGCGCCCTGTTTCTTCTTTTAACATATATCCTGGGCAGTTCCAGCTCATTCCCATAACCCATCTCAGAAATTTCTCTTGCATGTTTTCTACTTTTTTTACTCCTTCCACCCCCCACTCCATAACACACTACAGACCATACCAGTGAATCAAACAGCCATAACCTCATCTTTCAGTCCTCTTTGAATCTTCTTTTTCCAATCCGCCACACTTGACCCAACACCCTACTCGCACTTTTCATCCTTTTTTGAACTTTCAGATCATTCTCACATTTGCTACGAACCAGAATCTTAAATAACAAAATTCATCCACCATTTCCACCATTTCCCCATTTTACTTCCACCCATACTTCACTTCATTCTTTCTTTTCCTGAAACATACTATCTTTATCTTCTTCACATTAATTGTCAGGTCTTTCTCTCACATACTCTTCGAATCCTTTTATTAGCAAGTTCATTCCACTTTCATTCTCTGCTAGAAGCACCAAATCGTCCGCGTAAGGTAACGAGTATATTCTCTTATTTCCTAGAACTATACCCCCTTTACCTTTCTTTTCTAGGTCTGCTAACAATATGCTAAAGAAAAACGGGCTTAGCGGGAACCGTTGCATGAGACCCCTCCCTGTCCAGAAATCCTTTGCTTTCCATTCCCCGATCCTCAACCTTGTCTTCCGTCTCCGAAAAGACCTCTCTTATCCTCTCAATCAGCTCTTCGTCCTCCTCCCTTTCTTTCATTTCCTTCCACAAAACTTTCCTATTCACTGAATAACAAGCTGCCTTAAAATCTACGAAGAGTGCGAACAGTTTTCCTTTTTCCTTTCCGAGATTCCTGTTGACCCGATAATTCAGAACGAAAATGTTATCTACTGCCCTCAACCTCTTCCTGAATCCTGTTTGATTCTGTGGAATAGTTCCTTTCGCTTCTGTTCTTCTAATCTGTTCCTGATCACCTTCGTGTATATTTTATACAGTGGATGCTTTCGTTCTTAAATTTACCCTGTACGATAATTGGTTTTAACAGACATCTTTATGATTTGAGAAGCTTCAATAATAAAAAAGGAACATTCAGTTCGGTTTAGGAATACGACTTCTGGATCTTTTTGAAATCCAATATCTCGTTTTACCGCACTGTGGCGAAGGTGGGTAGATTTTTCACGTGCTTTCGAAAAAGACTGGTTGGGGCATTGGTAAAATATACGTATTACATCGCAATCATTTTATTTTAATCTTACATTCTTTCAAATTAATGACGAAGAGGAGTGTCGTTTACATTAAGTACTTTATAAGTGAACATGATTGTTCGTTGGATACCTACTGGAGCTGAAATGATTTCTTCTCGGTTCAACCGGGTAACATTGCGGCTTTCCATGTTTATTTTCACACGTCTCACACCATGATTAATACATTTATATAACCCAGCAAGAACATCAAAAGACACCAATATTGCGAAAACGTCACCATCGTATGTTGATAATACAATTTGTTCTTGGTTCCGCATAGGTACATACGTAGACTGTCCTGTTTGAAGTTTAAGTGATTTATTGACAGGAAATGTATATCTTCGAAGTTCGAATATCAGGTACGGATTCTTAAGGGAAATAAGTCGAATAAATTCAAGTTGTTCCAGTCCACATCCACGTCCGTCAGGAGAAGGAAGCCTTATAGGGGGAGCTATGGACCTGGAAGGAGGAGGACTCCTGGCAGGAGACCTGGACCTGGTGCGAGGAGGAGACCTGGACCTGATACGAGGAGGTGACTCGACAGGTGGATGATTTAAGTCAATCTCAGGTCGATGATTTCTTTCAGAAGAAGAAGGAAAAGGTCCGCCACGAGGTCTACCATGAGCAGCGTCTCCATCAGGCGAAAATTCGGGTTGTGAACTTAACTCTGCACCAAGAAAGAGTGGATTAGAATTTTTTAGCATTGGTATGTTAGAATGCGGCTGGGTTAACATTCATTGCTCCGTGAAAAATTAATAAGACGTGGATACGATCAATTTTTTTCATTATTTGGAATTCCTTATTATGGTAGATCATATTCCAATACGTATTAATTGTCTAGTAAATAATTATTTGATAATTCAATTATTTTTAATATTATTTATCAACTTTTTTCTTGGTTGGAATTTTCCCTGATAATGAAGCGCTACTTTTTTGTATAACTCTAGTATTTCAATTAATGTTGCAAACGATAAATTCCTCTGATGAAGTTGATTATTTCTACTTATCCCTATGGGAATTAAATATACTGCGGTTGAAACCAAGATTTGAATTGTAAATACTATATTTACCGCTAGAATTAGTGCAAGTCGCTAAGATGGAACACACAATACCAATTAAGGTCCACATTTTTTTAAATAAAAGTATTTACTTCTCCAGAATTTCGATAAAAGTGTAACTAATTAACATTCCTGACGATGTTTCATTTTATATGAATATAGACGCTGTCTCGTTTTTCTTTTTATCTCATTGAGATTTATGAGATTTGGTACAATTAAGAGAATAAACAATTTATCACTACGAATTAAAAATATAAGTATCTGCTGTGAAATATAATAACATTTTATATTTCGCTTTCGATATCCTACTTTTTCCAACTATCTTTTTACATTCTTTGCATTCCTTAACCCCCGTTGAATTATTATTTGAGCATAAATTACCTAGTTAAGATATCAGAAGAATGTTTTCAATTTTTTGAGAACCCTCTCAATTTTTTTGAATTGCTTGAATCATTTTCAATTCTTCAAAATCTTTTTAGATTTTTCTAGTTGTTTTGAATTCTTTCAAAATCTTCAAATACCTTTGCATTACTGGAATTCTTCTGATATTTTTTATATTCTATACTAAACTAGTAGCATGTCTGAAAATCAAGCAAATTCTTGTCCTCTCTGACATTAGGAACAAGTGATGTAGAATAAACAGAGATTTAGTATTCGGTAAAAAAATTATTTGTCATTACTCAATATTTGGAGAAGTCGATTACGCAAGCAATTTAATTATTTTTTATACTTGGAAGGTTTTTACACGTGTTATTAGTCAAATTTAATTTAGACACACGTCATACACTCTTACAAACTATTACTGATAGGTTAATAATGTAATAAAGCAAATGTAATCATTATATAAGAAAATATAAAATATAATAAAGGCGTAGGAATCTGATCTTCAGATGCGACCGTATAATATTATTACTTTACTTTAAATATCACAGATCATTTTGTAAAATAAGTTTCGAGAAAATATAAAAAGATTCTCCAAAGTTAAAAAATTTTTTTTAAGTTTCGAACATATCAAATCAAATGTTTACCAACATTTTCCACGGAAGAAGATAAATTCTCAACGTAAATTGTAATGCATAATTGATCTTCCGCCCAACAACGATCAAACTAGGAAACTAGGAAAGATTTAACTTTATAACGAAAACATTTAAATTCACCCAGAAAGCCAGAATTTTGAACAGAATGTGCTGTTTCGATATGATGCTCAACTAGTACTGATTGCGTGAAATGTTTAAACCTGACTTTACTGTCATGTGCCTTGACGCGTTGGCTCATTGCTCTCCCGGTTTTTCCAATGTAGATTTTTCCACAAGAACCAGGGATTTTATATACTCCCTGACCCGACGTCGATACTGGGATTTTTAATCCCTGCATCATGAGACACTTTGTTTTTGTGCCTGCCATAACGACATGAACGCTGTTCATCCAGGGACTCAGCCAGTATGGATCCGTTGCCCACCGCCACCACTTGAAGAGTCCCTGGTTACAGGTACAAGCGAAAAATGCTAAGAAAGTTGGCGATACTGGCTGAGTATCTGATTAAGCCGGTCACGGAGTATATAAAATCCCTTGTTCTTGTGGAAAAGTCTATATTGGAGAAACTAGGAGAGCGGTAAGCCAACGTGTAAAGGAAAATGAGAGTGAATTCAGGTTTTAACAATTCACGCTATCAGCACTAGTTAAGCATCATATCGAAACAACACATAGCATTCTATCTGACAAAACGACCGTCATAGCGATGAAAGATAAAGGTTATATAAGGCCAGGTTAGGTTAGATTAGATGAGTTTAGGAAAAAGCAGTATATCGAATACGAAACATAAAATGTTATTATGTTTCATTAAAAATACTTATATTTTTATTCCGAAGTAATTAATTTCTTCCCCTCATCATTGTACCAAATGCCATAAATCTCAATAAGATGAAAAGACAAATCAGATAGCTTCTACATTCATATAAAATGAAACATTTTCAGCAATGTTAATCAGTTACACTCTCATCGAAATTCTTCAAGATTGGATTCTTTTATTTAAAAAAAATGTTGAGCCTAATTAGTATTGTGTGTCTCATCTTAGCGATTTGCACTAATCCTATCGGTAAATATATTATCTATAATATAAATCCCGGTTTTAACCCCAGTATATTTATTTCCTATTACAAACTGTTCCAATGACAATTTTTTTTATGTCCAACTGTAATCACAAAAAAACATCATTTTTCGGCCAGTAGATAATTTTCTCTTCTATTTCTCAAAATTCGAATTTTCAATTCGATGCACAGAACAGAAGATAGTAGCAGGTTGAAATAATATTCGGGTGGATCACTACTGCTGAAAAAATACGACTTTAGCTATCATTATGAATTACACCTAACCACTCGGAAAAAGTGTTTCTTCGGCCTAACGTAGTGTAGGGTAGACAAGGGAAAAAGCGACTTTTCGAAAAGCATTGCTTTCCGTTAAGCCATTGCAACATTCGTCGCATAAAATAATTATTTTTTGAGATACTTATTACGTATGGAAATATGATCTACAATAATTTGGGACTCCAAATAACGAAGAAATGGATCAACTCCTCGTCTTATTAACTTTTCATAGGGCAATAAATGTTAACCCAACCGCAGTCTAACCTTCCAATGCTAAGAAAATCTAATTCTCTCTTTCTTGGTGCAGAGTTAAGTTCACCGCCTAAATTTTCGCCTGATGGAGACGCTGTTCATGGCATTCCTCGTGGCGGACCTTTTCCTTCTTTGTCTGAAAGAAATGATCGACCTGAGATTGACCTGAATAATCCTCCCACCGAGTCTCCGCCTCGTGCCAGGTCCAGGTCTCCTGTCACAAGTCTTCCATCTTCCAGATCCATAGCTCCACCTATAATGCTTCCTTCTCCTGACGGACGTGGATGTGGACTTGAAGAACTTGAATTTATTCGACTTATTCCCATTAGGAATCCGAACCTGGTATTCGAACTTCGAAGATACACTTTTCCTGTCAATAAATCACTTAAGCTACATAGAGGACAGTCTACGTATGTGCCTATGCGAACCCAAGAACAAATTGTATTATCGACATACGATGGTGACGTTTTCGCAATATTGGAGTCTGTCGATGTTCTTGCTGCGTTATATAAATGTATTAATAATGGAATGAGACGTGTAAAAATAAACAGGGAAAGCTGCAATGTTACCCGATTGAACCGAGAAGAAATCATGTCAACTCCAGTTGGTATCCAACGAACAATCATGGTCAGTTATAGAGTACATAAAGCAAACTACACTTCTTCACATAATTAATTAAAAAAAAAATGTTAGACTAGAACAAAATAATTGCGATGTAATACAAATATTGTATCAATGATCCAACCAGTCTTTTCCGAAAGCAGATGAAAAAATCAACCCACCTTCGCGACTGTGTGGTTAAACGAAATATTTGGGTTCAAACAGATCCAGAAATCGTATTGCTAAACCGAACTAAATACTTCTTTTTCAATATTAGAGATAATTGCATTATAAAGAGGTCTGTTGTGGCCAATTAATGTAACCAAAGATCCGAATTTCATAATAAAATGGAGATTTCAAATTATTGTTTGGTAAAATTTTATTTCACATTGATGTGAACTTATAGCATGCATCTTAGCCTGATATCTGTCTTGAAAGATTTTACATACTTATTCCGCTAGGTTCATTTGGTGATTTTAAATCCCTACCATTGCCAAAGTAGATTTTTATCAATGTATTTTTCCTTATAAGTAAATGATGGCTTAGGGAAAAAACTTTTCAAAAAAATATAACAGTAGGAAAAATTCAATTGTTCAACAGTAATTAACTAATTGAATAATAAATGGGAAATAGAACAGATAAGGTATGAACTAGACTACGAATCGTCTACTTCACACTGTCTAGATAATTATACATACACACTGTCCACAGTGTGAATTTTGTTCTGTAAAATTAAATATTTCTTCTTGCAGTGGTTTTCCTTTCGCAGACAATACGTAGCCAAGTTCATACCTCATTTAGACCGCTCCTTAATGATAAAACAGTAATATATTAGCAATTCACTGGAAGAATAGTAAACAAATCACAAGCCTATATTACTAAAGTAAATTTAAAAATGTATTGACTAATTATTTTTTATTTTCAGCTACTAGTCAATTAGTGAACTCTTGTTTTCGATTGCTTGCCAAATAGAATGGTATGAGTGACGTTTGTGAGATACGTGCTATTGTATTTTATGGAATTTCCTTTTTCCAAATAACTAATTTAATAATTCAGCTGTCACGGTCTTGAGAGATCAGTTAATCAAATATGAATAAGAAATTTTGGTAATTTCTATCACGCTTACAGTGTTTCTTTCCATATTGAAAAGCCGGATATTTTGATCGGTATTCAATTGCTGCAAAAATTGCCAACGTGTGTATATGTAATGCGAAGTGGCGAAGAATTTTTAGTGGAAGAGTAAGGTGAATTATTTAAGACTTGACAATTAAAATGTATACAGTAGAAGATAAGGTAAGAAAAACTAATTATTTACAGCTAAAACGAAAAACAAAGAATTAGTAACGTTCAGATATTACGAACATATATGCTACCCAGTGAAAGATGACAATGGGCATTGACTCAGTCATTAGAAAGGCCTATCTTAAAACTGCTAGCAGTAATAGAGGGAGCTAGGGAGATGCTCAATACCTTGAGGGCAACTGCGGAAGCATCCGCTGAAGCAGAAACGCAGAAGGCTAGACGTTAAGAGTTTAATCATTCAGATGAACATATAGGTAAGCAAACCAATAATACTCCCTCCCAAACAAATAGATTAGACGTTCAGTGTTAAATGAAATCATTAGTGGAAAATAGCTCAAATACCACGCATGATTTAGAAGTAAGAAACGAAATTAGGCGCAACAAAGATCTTAATCGAAGACGGAGCCAAACAATAGATGCTACAGGTGTAACAAGCACGGCCACAAATCACACTTGTGTCCTCTGAAAGCATTTAACTTATAGTTTTGTTATTTTTGCATCAGAATTAAAACAGAAAAATGATTCAGACATATAGTCTATTTTACGTTACTGTGTCACGTACGCGAATTTATTTGGCAAGCAATCGAAAACGAAAGTATGCTAATTGATCAGTGGCTAAAATCACTAAATTAATAGTCAATATATTTCCAAATTTATGTAATTCAGTAATATTTTACTATCTCACTTGTTAGTTGCTAAAATATAGTGAAACCTGGATTCAGTGATCCTCGATTTAGCGTTTTCGAGCATCATGACGTTGCGTCAGTTCAGTCGAATCATGCTGGCGAGATCGCGTCGATCAGCCGTGATTTTCAATTCCTCAAGCCAACTGAAGCGATGCGTACTATCGTATCATTTCGTGCGAATAAACGAGTTACGGATCAAAGTTAATTATTTGATGTAAGATTTTTTGTTAATATTTAATTGAAATGCAAATTTTTTCGACAACGAAAACAAGATGAAGTTTGGGATAGACAGAGAAAGAGAGAGAGAGAGTATGATAGCTTCGAAAAGATAGGTGTGACCTGTCATGGAAACGCAATCGGATCGTCTTTGTCTATCTCATATGACGGGAAGGGAGGTCCGTTCGACTGGAAGCATCGGAGTCCCTCTGTATGTGTAGTTACGAAACCGCATAATGCCTCATGTAGTATCCGCCACGAAAAAATAAGTGCTTCCCACTTCAAGTATTTTACGAGTATTAGAAAAATAATTGTCAATATATTTTTTACCACGTAGTAAAATCCACCGGAAACGGCTCACACGCCCCTGACTGTTCACGCTCGGAGACTGGATTTATGGTCTCCGTCAGTCCAAAAACGATACCAAATCCAGATTTCACTGTATTACTGCCTTATCATTAAAACACTCCATTACTGTTAAACAATCGACTTTTTCTACTATAACATTTTTATTGAAAGACTGTTTTCCCATTATTTTATGCCATAAGTTCACATCAATGAAATACTGTGAATTCAGAAACCAGATCTGTTGGCCAAATTGCTCCACATGCTCTCGTTTTCAAGATTTTCCAACACAAATGTGAAGAATGCTGTTATTGTCTTCTTAGAGGTGGAATAACTGCAAAATAAGAAGCAATCAATAAATTTAAAGAGCAAATTATAATTGCGCCCTGTGTTCAAAAGTGTTCGAAAGTTGTTTTCGCGGGCACTCACTGTGCCGATCATACCTTTGGAACACAGCATTTATGGAGGAGGATCTGATAAGAAAATGGTTCGGGGTTAATGCTTCCCGATCTCGTGGATCCAGGGGACATGATTTGAAGGAGGCGAATTTACGCTATGTCATTCTATTCCATTTTTAATAGCATAATCGTTTCAAACTTTTGAATCTAGTTTTTGCAGAACCTCGCGTAGTTCTTTATCTGCACGATTGAAATTTATGCCATTGTCCGAGTGAATTGTAACTGGCTGACCACTTCTCGCTGAGATACAGCGTATAGCCATTATTGCTGAGTGCGTACTCAAGCTACTAGTTAGCTCAGGATGAATTGCTGGAATGGTGGTACGCCAGCCTCGCTGGAGGGGGTCGTACGTTTCGCGTTTTTAGACGACAAAGGATACATTTGGCCTCCGTCGTATGCGAGGAATTTATAGGATTGAGGATCCAATATTCTTGACGGAACTCATTCATTACCAAGTTGTTGCTACCATGTTTGGCTTTTTCATGGTAGTGTCCTAATTATAAACGGTTAACAAAATGTTTGCCGTCTAATATTGCAGGGTTGTTGTTGAAAAAAACGTCAAGTACTTCTTTTACTTGGCCTTGTATTCTCATTATTCGGCCGGCATCAATCATTTTCATTGAAAACATGAGGCGGCGGCTCTTATCTATGGATCGTTGGCTTTCCAAAGCTACGACCCCTTGTGGAAAGCTTTGTTGTTGCAGTTTTGTTATTAGTACATTTGCTGCTTTGAATACGTGTTTTAATGAGATCTTTGGCTCTTTCTTACGAACTAGCCTATATGTTGCCACGAACAACCACACCAGATTGTATAATAACGTTTGCCAGAATGAGAACCTTGAAACTTCTGTTGAAATTGGGCCAGTTACCCGAGTGACCTGAGTCACTACAGTTACAGTAATTAATTTCTTTTCAAAATTTTCCATCTCAAAGTCCTCCTTACTGAGTTTAAGCGTTCCACTTGGCCATACGGATTCTTCTTCTTTTAAAACCAACGGTCCGCAAAACCAACGCTTATTTTTGTTTATTGGAGGATTTTAAAATCTAGCGGCGTCGTCTGCAGGGCTCTGTTTTGATGGAATCCATTTCCACTCGGAAGGATTGGTTATTTCATCGATTTCTGCTAAGAAATTACTCATGAAGATATCATGGGTTCGCGGGCTCGATGTTATCCATTACTAGCTATTACACGGGTTTGGATGGAAACATCTTCAAAAACATACCTTCAATAGCATACAGCTGCGCATGCCTTTAGGGAGCGTCCATAAACCACGTAGCCTGTTCTTCTTTTGTTTGAAGAAAGACAAAAAGACAATTGCCGTTAAGTGATAAAGGACACAACGTTATAAACAAAAGAAAAACAGGCTACGTAGTTTATGGACGTTCCCTTATGCTTGCATGACAAAAAGTATGCAGTTCCGTGCGCTTTATTTTCAACCCTGATTGTAAATAGCACCTAGGGATAGAAATCAAGTTAATTTTATACAAATCTGCTAACCGTGCTTGCTATTATGCATATTCGTTATCTTTTATAAATCGCATCCCACCCTATTTCACTCACCCACACTTCTTGCATTAGAATCTTCGAATGTTTGCTGACCCTCTTTTTTGTTGGTTTCCTTGAACCACTTATGAGATCGAGTGAGATTCTTTGTGAACCTACGTTGAAACTCAAGTTATCTGTTAGGATATTCCATTGAAGGCCAAGAACGTTTTCTGTTTTCTCCTTCAAGTTAGTTTTTCAATATCGACTGCTTGTTAGTAGCAATCATGTGGAACTACCTTAGTGACAATTTTTTGGGGGTTGCTGATCCACTCGTGCATGTGGAAGCCCCTCCCTAAGAATTAATTTCTGATACTTGGCTAATTATTGTTATGGTAATGTTATTAGTAATCTTGTATCTTTAATGTAAATTACGCTACATGTGGAAGATTTTGCTCCAAAAATCAAGGATTCCATTACGTACTGATCTGGGACCTCATCTCTATCCCTTCCTCTCTACGAAAAGCGTTCTGCCTTGCGATCTTCGTCTCTTACCTTCACTCTGAGAAACATGTCTTTGACATCCCCTTTTATGGATACCGGAAATTGTCTAAATCGCATCGGAATTCCTAGTAGAGGTTTCAGCAGATCCGGACCTTTTAACAGTTGATCTTGTAGATTCAAACCCTTAGATCTAGGCGTCGCATCGAAAACTATTCTCAACTTCTTGTTGGTTTATTTAGATGCAGAACCCCGAAATGTGGAACGTACCAAATTCTTTTTACTTCTTCGTTGATTTGAATTTTTTCGCGTAATTTCTAACAATTCTGTCCAGTTCATCGTAATGCACGTCACCGAATTTCACGTTTGTATCCATCCTTGTTTTCAAACTTAGTGGGCAATTAAAGGCAGTTTGTTTGCCATTTGGTAAAATTTCACCGTCCAACCTCCAAAGCAACCCTGTTTCCCATTCGTTTTCGATGCGACTGCTTGTCGATTTTAATGTTTGTCTTGCTCTCCCGTCATTTAAATTATCCCTTTGACTGCTCGCTACTTCTGGTGCCTCTATAGAAAAATAAGTTATTTTTTGTAACTTGATCCTACGGCCCATGAGTTAGACATCCTAATAAGGTCAGGGATCCAGTCTTCGTCTTCTACCGGTGAACCCTGAGGTGCCCTCAGGTGTCCCATGGGCTTTTGGAGGACGATTTCCGGCAATTATCGATTTGTCGTTGAAAGTGGACATCCTTCCTTCCGGTGCAGCCATTTTCTAGGTGGCCGAAACTGAAAAGTTTTTTATGATCCTTGCTAGCAGGTCGTGGAACTGTGGCCCTCTTGGCTTTTGGTCTTGGGGGTCCCTGCCGCGATGGTCCTGCAACCCCTTCTTAGTTTGTATCTTCAGCACATGTTCGAATGTCCATGTCATACTCGCCTTCATCTGTTCTTCTCTCTCATGTAGTCACGGCCAGATTGGAAACCTCTTCCGGTACCGTCCTTCATTTTTGTCCTCTGTTTTTGATAATGTCGATGGCATTTCAAACAATTCAAACTATTGAAAAGATTCCGCACATATTACGATGATCCCTTTTATCAAATGTACGTCGCGTGTAGCCATACCGATTTTTTAAGCGAAATTCTCACCAGCCAGGTGACTTGGCCTTTTTTGCTTCCGCCGCCAAGAAAGGCCACTATCCTTTTCTCTATTTGGCTTGAACTCGGGTCATGGAAGAGAGAAACCTTAGCATGGAAAATTGTTTTTACCTGCTCAAGGCCAGGGTCACAAAGCAGCTTAAAGGCACAGAAAAACAAGCACGGAGAAAGAGAAATTAAATACTGAATGGTCAAAGATGTAGAAACGATTTGTTAACTTTCAGGTTTAACTTTCACCATTTGGCGGTCCTTGGAACTTTCTCCAAGTATATTCATATTAATGCTAAACAAATTAATATTTCCATTTCAACAGATCATTCTCAACTCCTCTTCGTTACACCCATTAGGGCCCGAGAAAAACGTATACCTAGAAGTTTTGGTGTATCAGCTCAGGTTATGGATGATATTATATAGGGAATGGTTACTTCAGCCATTTAGTTACGTAGGGTGTGAAAGACTATTATGTGATGAAATTAATATACAGAATGTGATAAAAGGATAGCTGATGGAGCAATTTGGGCGATGGAATTAGATTCAGCACGTCAAATGCCTTCGCGAACAGCTTGTTGGCTTGGGTAGTCACCAGACCTCTTTATAATGTAATTAGCTTTAATATTGAATAAGAAGCATTTGATTCTGTTCAATTATACGAATCCAATATTTATTTTCAATTAGTTATGTATAGGAGTGTCTTTTACATTATATACTTTATAATTCATCAAGATTTTCCGCTGGCTACCTACAGGAGTGGAAATTATTTCGTCTCGGTCCAACCGCGTAACAGTTCGGCTTTCCATGTTTATTTTTACACGTCTCATACCATCATCAATACATTTATATATGCCAGAAAGAACATCTACAGACTCCAATATCGCAAAAACGTCACCATCGTATGTTGATAATACAATTTGTTCTTGGGGTCCTATACGGACATACCTAGGTCCTGGTGATTGAAGTTTAAGTAATTTTTCGAAAGAAAGAGTGTATCTTCGAAATTCGAATATCAGGTTCGCATTCCAATGGGAAGTAAGCCGAATAAATGGAAGTTGTTCAAGTCCACACCCATGTCCGTCAGGTGAAGGTAGTCTTATAGCGGAAGCTATGGACGTGGAAGGAGAAGGGCGCCTGGCAGGAGACCTGGACCTCGCACGAGGAGGAGAATCAACAGGCGGATGATTTAGGTCAATCTCAGGAAAGTTATTTCTTTCGGAGGTAAAAGGTCCACGACGAGGAGCAATAGAAAAGCGGTCGCCATCAGTTGGAACTTTGTTCTGTGAACTTAACTCTGTAAGAAGAAAGTGAGGATTAGATTTTTGAGCCTTGGTAGGTTAGCCTGCGACCTGGTTAACATACATTGTTGTGAAAAAAGTTGAAAAAAACGTAAAGTTGATTTATTCTTTCATTATTTTTTACTTCACATTATTTTCAATCATCTTTTCATACGTATTTATCATCTCCAATGAGAATTATTTGATAATTTAATTATTTTTAACAAGTTGAGTTTGGTCGGTTTCACACCGCAGGCGGGGGCCAGATCAAAGACGGTTTTTTTTATCAAATAAAAATATCTTCGCATGTAATAATAATAACATAGTTGGATTCTTCAGTATTTTCTAAACCGACAAAGTCACCTTGGAACATGCGCAGCATGTATCGATTTGCAAATTCAAATGTTGAAAAATTAAAAAAGAGTTAACCATATGGGCTGAAGGATGATGATAAAACTTTGGTAGGTAATGTTTAACATGGAAAAAATATTAGTTACGGTCATTTGGACAATTTTGAATGGAAAATATATACGCTGCGTAAAATACCGAAATTTAAATTAAAGATATTATATTCACCAATGCGGCTAGGGCATATCGCTAAGATGAAACACAGGATAACAATAAGGGACCACATTTTTTTTTAAATAAAAGAATCCACTTTTGAAGGATTTCGATAAGATTATAACTAATTAACTTTGTTGGAAATCTTTCACTTTATACGATTACATTCGCTA
>CAKNXH010000795.1:0-14564 GCA_932178445.1 Andricus quercusramuli | reverse complement strand
TTTACGGTTTGTTACATCGGGGAGGGTGGTAAAAATGTAAAAATTCTACAAGGTGAACCTCATGTCACTGAAAACGCTTCTCACCACTCACCACTCCCGCTCTCTAGGAGAAAGAGTGGTGGATACGGAACAGTGTTCCCGAAGGGAATTTCCCCGAGTTGGCATGTCTGTTGTAAAGTGTAGAAGCTGTAAAAATTTTAACAATTGGTCGGAACTCTCATTTTTCATACGTACGAAAAACACCAGAAGAAATCTACCGCTGAAAAAAAAAATCTTCACAGCTCCCGAAGTGTTAATTATTTTAAATTCAAACTAAACCTATTTATACCTTCCTCTGAAATGTTTTGGTGAGCAGTTGTCGCTTTCTCAGAATGACTTCGATAAACGAAACGCTAGAAGATTTCAATGTTTACATTATGCTCGAGTAAGCCGCACCGCAGCAAAACTCTGCCTCGCTCCCTTTATAGCAGCCGTCGGCGGGAGTGAGACGGCGTAGATAAGATCCATTTAGAGGATGTCTAGCTTACCGGGAAATCGGGAATTTTATTTAAGATTGTGAATTTTTTCTTCTGTCGTAAAGTCAACTTTTTTCTATTTAATCTTCATGTACCTGAGGTTCTGAACGTTCAAATAAATGAAATATTTTTTCCCAATTCTATTTTATCCATAAATATTGTTCCAACTGCAATTTAAAATATGCATTATAATTTGCATTATAATTATTATTTGAGAATAAAAAGTTTAACTCATATAATCAACATACAAAGAACTGAAGCAATCATTGAGGAACATGTGGTATCCACAAATATTGTTCTACATGTATACCGGCTAACAAGGAAAGCGCTTTGACTGACACGTGGTCTACCTTCTAAAATATTACAGTGCATAGTTTTCCGGCAATCTCCTTCACTCATTCGTACTTTTCCGTCTAAGCAGAAGTATATATTTATACCTCTGCTTACATACGGAAAAGCACGAAAGAGTGAAACCTCTGATTACAAATGCACTCGTAAAAAATTACTTACCTTTTTGATCTTCTTCCAAAGTTCGTAGTAAGCGTTGGGTAATGCGCCTGGCAGCAGTGACGGTTGAAGCGGAAAAGACAGACAAACAGGCGCTACGCGACGGTGCTGCTACCGCCAGCTCATAATCACTGTGCGCTAAAGCTGCGCCACACAAGCCAATGAGGTTCATTTGTGGAGAAGGGAAGACGCTTTTCTCTAAGAGAAATTGTCTACTGTAATTCCTATTGGCGTGCGCAAGACATGCGCAGTGGGAGCGGGAGCAGAAGTGGGAATAATCGAACGCGATCATGAAATAGCAAACTGTTTCCATTTTTAGTGAAGGAAGCATCATCTACTTTGTTGTATTTTACTATTATTACTATTATACATTTTACTATTTAATTTAGCTATACATAGCTATTTTCTTAACTATTATTGGTGAACTTCTTTTCTTTTAAAGTTGTTTAAATTCATCATCATCATCATCATGGCAGGGATTGAAAACCCGAAATTAGTAGCAGCCATAAACACGTGCTTGGAGAAAAATAATTTTTCTTCGGATTCGAAAAAACTGCACGCTTTAGCTGGCGAGGTAGTAACAATTTTTTAAACACTATTTCCTTTCCTCTAATTAAAGTACTTTTCGTGCCAAAAGAATAGCTTTTGTTGAAATGTTTAAAACAATTTATTTTAAAGAAAACATTTTTTTTGAATAACTATATTGGTACCGAATCCATTTCAAATCAGGTAGGCTCTACACTTTTAATATTTTCAGAACAAACGCTGCTATTTTCTTAATTTTCTCGCTATATATATACGGGGTATTTTTCAAACTTTAGACATTAAAATGTCTTAAAAAATACACATCCTATGGAAAAATATCCGTGATGAAAACTATTTATTTTCGAGGAAGAAAAGAGGGTTTGAATATTTTCTCCCCCCCCCCCCTCCTCAGGGGGCAGGAGTGGGAGTAACATTGTAATTATAAATATGGAACTTAATTTAATAATTTAAATAATTTAAATAACTTTTATAATTTAAAAGATGACAAAAATAAGAATGGACGTTACTTTTGAAATCTATCGTTTTTTTCAAAACAAGAAATGATAACAAACTTTTCGAGAAATCTTTAAAAATAATGTTATTACCTTGGAATCTTTCGAAATACCTAAAAAGCTTTAAAATTTGATTTCAACAGAAAATCTACATATTAAAAAAAAATTGAAAAATTCTAATTTTCAATTATGTTTGTAATTTTTGAAACATGATTCAAATTTTTCTTAAAACATATTTCTAAAATCTTGCAAAATGAAAAAGAAATTGCTTTATAATATTGCAGATACTTTTGAAAATTTTAAAAACTTCTTTAGATATTCCTTGAAATAAATATTCCCCGCAGGAAGCAGGGGGGTGGGATTTTTTTCGCGAATCGAAAAAAAAATTTGGAATAAGACTTGCGTATTTTATAAAGAAGAATCTGATTCTGTGCCAAAAAATTGGGGTTCCCATTTGAAATTACAAAGTTACCCCCACCCTGAATGAATTTAGAAGAATTTAAGGTAAACAAGAAGAATTCAATGACATTCATAAAACTCCAGGGCGAATGAAAAAAATTCCAATGAATTGAAAACAATTTAAAAAGATAAAAAAACTTCATTGAATTCAGTAACTTTGAAATGACTTCATGATAAATTAAATAAAAACTTTTAAAAAATAAAAAATAAATCATTTAATTAAGTAGAATTGAGTAAATTCAGAATTCAAGAGATTAAAAAAAATTCAAGAAAATTCCAAGGAATTTGAAAGAATTGAGGGAAAATTAATAAGAATTTATGGTGAATTCCAAGAAATAATTTCAAATCTCTTCAAATCTTTGAAACCCTACTAATTTATAACAAAAAAAGTGGAAAATGACTACAAACCAATTTAAAAGAATTGAAATGAACTAAAAATAATTTTAAAAAGCGAAAAAATTCCATTGATTTCAGTAAATTCTGAGTGAATTTAGTGGAATTTAAGGGAAATGAGAAGAATTCGATGAAAATCATAAAAAATTAAGCTACATTAAAAAATCAATCAAGAGAATTGGAAACAATTTAAAAATATGAAAAAGGTAATTGAATTGAGTAAGTTTGAAATGTGTTGAGAAAAATTAAAAGGCAAAAAATATTTGAAAATGTCTTCAAATGTTTGAAACCCTTACGGTATCCCTCACTTCTTATGAATAAATTCTTTGAAATCTATTAAAATATCAAAATCCCTTAAAATGACTAAAACCCTTGAAAATCCCTTGAAACTGTTTAAATCTCTTTTAAATATTTTAAAATTTCTATTGAAATCCCTTGAAACTTTTTAAAGCCCTTGAAAACGCCTAGGAATCTTTTAAAATAACCTAAAATATTTCAAATCCTTTAAAATCGTTTGAAATCCTTTAAAAATGTTCAAAGCTCTGGAAAATGCCATGGTATTTGAAAAAATACCTTAAAATATTTCAAATCCTTGGATCATTTTATCAATTGATCCTAAGGATCCATAAAATAAAAACTTTTAAAAATTCAAAAAAAATCCTTTGAATTAAGTAGAATTGAGTAAATTGAGAAAAATTCAAGTTAATTAAAAAAATTCGAAAGGATTCCAAAGAATTAAAAAAATTCAGGATAAATCAATAAGAATTCAGGATGAATTCCAAAAGATGAGTTCAAATGTCTTCAAATCTTTGAAACCCTACGAAATGACTCACTTTTCTTGAATGAATTCTTTAAAATCCACTAAAATATTATTAAATTCATAAAATTCTATGAAATCTGGTGATATTTCCTGAAATCCTGGAAAAATTAAAATAACTTGAGAGTTTTCGAACAATCTTACAATCATTGAAATCTTCGGAAATCTTGTGAAAGCCTGTGAAGTATTTAAAAATATCTTAAAACCTTATAGGTCTTGTAAATTCGTTCCATATCTTCCCAAATTCTAGGAAATTCTTTAAACCCCATGCATATTGTTTTAAATCCTTTAAAAGCCTTGCAAATTCTTTTCAAATTATTTAATCTCTTGAATACATATAAATAACCTAAGCCATTTTAATTCCTTTAAAATCTTTTAAAATCCATCGAAACTTTTAACAGTCCTTGAAAATTCCTTGGAAGTTTTGAAAATACCCTAAAATATTTCAAAATCTTTGAAATCCCATTAAATGATTGAAATAAATTGAAAATTCCTTGTACTATTTTAAGATTTTCTAAAATATTTAAAAAGAAACTTTGAAATACTACGAAATACTTCACTTCTCGTGAATAAATTCTTTAAAATCCACTAAAATATTACAAAATCCCGCAAAATTCTATGATTTTATTTCCTGGAATCCTGGAAAGTGTATTGCCATACCTTGAGAGCTTTAAAATCTCTTTAAATAATTGAAATCCTCGTAAATCTTAAAAAATTCTGTGAAATCTTTTAAAATATCTTAAAAACCAAGAAGGTTAATTTTCAAGCAAAAAAGATTAATTTCTATTTGAATTGTCGAAACAAATATTTGAAATCTCAAAGAAATTTTCAACTTAATAGTCAAATTTTCAACCAAAGAAATGAAGTTACAAACAACAATGTTAATTTTCGACCAAAAAAGTTTAATTTTGACCAAAACAGAGGAATTTGGAAAGCTCATGGGATGAGAACGCCAGTGACAATAGAAAACGTCATGAAATAATAACCAGCGAAGAGAAACAAATCGAAGCACCAAGTGACAAAAATGACTCCACGATAATCATAACCTGCATAGAGAACAACATCAAAGAAATAACCAGCAAAAGAGACGCCCGATAAGCACAACCAGCGAAGAGAAGAACACTATTAAAGAAATGTCCAGCAAAAAATATTCCATGATGAGAAAAACCAGCGAAAAAAAAGAAGTCGAAACAATAACCGGCAAAAATGACTCCACGACAAGCATAACCAGCGAACAGAGCGGCATTAACGAAGTAACCAGCAAAAATGACTTCACGAGAAGCAAAACCAGCGATGAGAAAGAAATTGAGACAAGAACCAGCAAAACTGATTCCATGGCAAGCACAGCCAGCGGAGAGAACTCCATCAAAGCAGAAACCTGCAAAAAAAATTAGAGTCTTAGTCCTTTAGACATGCGGCCTCCTTTCTACTGAAAGGCGGCCTTCTGTCTGCAGGGTCGTCAGCCCTTCCTCGGATGACTACATTTTAGATCTCGCGGCTATAGGCTCCCCGGAGACGTTCTCACCGTCGCTTCTGGGACCCCCGCCGGCGAAACGCTTCCGTCCCTCTCCGGACGACAACTCCGCTTGCAAGAAACTCCGTTTCTAACCACGAGCAAATAAATGATGCTTCACCCGATGCTTATTTTCAGCTTCTAAAAAAAAAATGATCATCGCTGGGTTGATCCTCACCAGCTTACTCTTTCCGAGCTGGTCAGACTTCCTGTGGATCTTCCACTCTAGGCCTCCGGGTCATCTCCTCTCCTTAGGATCCCCCCCCCCCCCAACACACAAATTTTATCAAAAGACGCACTCGTCGCCCACTTCTCTCTCGCTCTCTCTCACTCTCTCTCCCCCTCCATGGACGGACTAGCTGCCTGGAAGAAACTAATAAAGGGAGATATCAAGCGAGTACAGTTACCGCCGCCCGTTTCGCAGCGAGATATTCCGCAGGGTATGATCGGTCTCGACGAGCGGCTCGCCGAACAACGCGCGAAGAGGAACGCTGCCTCTCAGACATCCCGGGCTAATCGCTCCTAGGTCCACCTATCTTCCTTATCCATCACCTCCCCGCTCTTCCTGTCTCTCTCCTCTCCTCTCTCTCTCCTCTCTCTCTCCTCTCTCTCTCTCTCCTCTGCCGTTCTCACGCCACGAGGACAAAATCTCCGGTCGTATCGACCTCACGTCGGACTCGTGTTGGTCCGCTTGTGAGGAGGAAGAAGAACTGAAGATTTTTTTTTACATTTCTGATGGCCGGTTATCAAACTGTGGTTCTCTCGGCTAGCGAGCTTGGGGTCCCTGCCGCGATTGTCCTGCAAGCTCCTTCTTGGTTTGTATCTTCAGCACCTGTTTGAATGTACATGTAATGCTCGCCTTCATCTGTTCTTCTCTCTCCTGTAGTCGTGGCGGGATTGGGGACCGCACTCAGTACCGTCTTCTGTTTTCGTCCTCTGGTCCTTTTTGGCGCGGAATCCATTTCAATTACCCAATTTCAGGTACCTATCATCTAAGACTCTTCTCAAACGATAGGGTAACATACACTTTTCACTTAAACCTATTTTCCCACTCGCACCATTTTCCGGAAGACTAGTCTCGGGTTTCGGCAGCAATTTGTTCGACAGTGGAGTGGAAAAATCCCAGGGCTAAGTCTTCGAAATAATAATCCTTGTTGCCAGCAGACACAATGTTTATTGGAATCCTGATTTAAAAATAGAACACTCGTAAAGTTAATTCAACATTAGGTTCCGATAATGTCGATGGTATTTCAAATAATTCAAACTATTGAAAAGATTCCGAACAGATTACGATGATCCCTTTTATCAAATGTACGTCGCGTGTAGTCACGCCGAGTTTCAAAGCGAGAGTGACACCAGCCGGGCCACTTAGCCTTGTTTGCTTCCGCCACCAAGCTCTGCCACTTTCCTTTTCTTCATTTGTCACAAACCAGCTGAAAAGCATAGAAAAAGAAACAAGGAGAAAGAGAAATCAAATATTAAATAGTGGAATGTGTACAAACGATTCAGTAACGTTCAGGTGATGTCTCATATAACGGTTAATCAATTGCAACTGAAAGCCTTTCTTCACCATTTGGTCGTCCTTGGCTTTTCTCCATGTAATTTGTCTAAATCTCTTGACCTCTCGTGAGGTCAAGTGCCTTTATTTTACCTGATGGCCGTCCTTGCAACTTTCTCCAACTACATCCAAATCAACGCTAAACAAATTAATGTTTCCATTTCGAGAGATCATTTTGAACTGCTCTCCGTTACACCCAATACAGCTCGAAAAAAATGTATAGCCAGAAATTTTGGTGGATCAGCCGAAGTTATAAAGGATATTATATAGGAAATCGTTTCTTCAGCCATTTACTTAAGTAGGGTTTGAAAAACTATTCTTTGATAAGAATAATGTACAGAACGTGATTAAATGGGAGCTAGTGGAGAAATTTCGGCGATGGATTTAGATTCAGCACGTCAAATGCCTCCGCGAACAGCTTGCTGGTCTGTGTAACCTCTATAACTTATATTTTTCTTGGATTCTTCGAAACAGGGCTACATAGTGAAAAAATGTGTAGCATTGAGTGCGCTGTGCTTCTGCATGGTGCCCTAATTCAGTCGGTGCATGATTTTGGATATAAATTACCCTAAACATGAATTGGCATCAGAAGACCTCTTCATAATGTAATTAGCTTTAATATCGGAAGAGAAACATATAATTCTGTTCAGGAATACGAATCCAATATTTATTTAAAATTAATTATGTAGAGGAGTGTCGTTTACATTATATACTTCATAATTCATCAAAATTGTTCGTTGACTACCCACTGGAGTTGAAATGATTTCCTCTCGGTTCAACCGGGTAACATTGCGACTTTCCATGTTTATTTTCACACGTCTCATACCATCATCAATAAATTTATATATGCCAGAAAGAACATCTACAGACTCCAATATCGCAAAAACGTCACCATCGTATGTTGATAATACAATTTGTTCTTGGGGTCCTATACGCACATACTTATGTCCTCGTGATTGAAGTTTGAATAATTTATCGTCAGAAAAAGTGAATCTTCGAAATTCGAATATCAAGTGCGCATTCGAATGAGAAACAAGCCGAATGAATGCAAGTTGTTCAAGTCCACACCCATGTCCGTCAGGTGAAGGTAGTCTTATAGCGGAAGCTATGGAAGTGGGAGGAGAAGGGCGCCTGGCAGGAGACCTGGACCTCGCACGAGGAGGCGAATCAACAGGCGGATGATTCAGGTCAATCTCAGGAAAGTTATTTCTTTCGGAGGTAAAAGGTCCACGACGAGGAGCAATAGAAAAGCGGTCGCCATCAGGTGAAACTTTGTTCTTTGAACTTAAGTCTGCAACAAGAAGGTTAGGATTGTTGGATTCTTCATAAAGAAAAAGTTCGTTTTATTAAAAATAGGGATATATGTAGTATAATCCATTCTTAATTGAAATTCTTTTAGTTGCATACTACTTTTGTCAACTATTTTTCATGGGATATTATCTTCTGTTCTGTGTATCGATTTTTAAATTCAAATTTTAAAAAATTAAGAAAGAGTTAACCATACGGGCCGAAGGATGATGATAAAATGTTGGTAGGTAATGTTTAACATGGAAAAAAAGATTAGTTATGGTCATTTGAACAATTTTAAATTGAAAATTAATACGCTGCGTAAAATACCGCAATTATTAATTAAATTATTAATAAATTATAGATATTATATTTACCAATAGGATTAGGGCAAATCGCTAATATGAAACACAGGATAACAATAAGGGACCACATTACTTTTCTCAATAAAATAATCCACTGTTGAAGGTTCTCGATAAGATTATAACTTGTTAACATTGCTGAAAATGTTTCGCTTCATATGATTACAGTCGCTATCTCATTTATCTTGCTAACTTTTCGAGATTTATGATATTTTGTACAATTACGTGGGGGAAAAATTAATTATCACACAACCAGAACATTGGTATTTGTTGAAAAACAATATAACATTTTATATTCCGCTTTCCATATATTGCTTTTTTAACTATGTTCCTACTCCAAGCACAATTTTTTTAATAATCACCTTTAATTCTTCACGTTAAATTATTTCTTCTTGAATTCTTTGACTCTTTCGAAATTTTTATGAATTCTTTTGAATAACTTTGCATCTGTTGAATTTTTCTTTATTTCTTAAATTCTTTTTTGGTCTTCTTACATTCTTTGAATACACTAAGTTTCATTGAATTATGAAAATATTTTTTCACGTTTCCGAGGTATTTGGAACTCTTTGTAAATTCTTTGAATTTGTTTTAATTTAGCATTATTTTGCATTTGTGTAAAACACACTCATGGCCACGTCTCACAACCGTAAGATGAGTGATCACAGGACATGACCGAATCACAAAGACAGGCCGGCGAAACACTCGTGTGTCTTGAAAACACGAAGCGACCCAAGGATGACAGCTTTCTGTAACCATATCGCAAGTGCCTTGGCATATTTTTGGCACGCGGGTTGGCACCGCTTCAAGGTTACGAACCAGTGATAGCTTCGCACCTCCAAAAGCACCTATCACAAGGACGATTACTTGTATCAAATATTTTGGGTACAGCCGTGGCAGCTCTCTCTTGAGGTCTTGATACCTCTCCTCCTTTTCTTTCTCCTCTGTAGTGATGTTGTATTCAGACGGAGCCGAGAATTCGATCACGAATATAGTTCGTTTCTCGAAGTCTTGGAAAACAATGTCAGGCCTCAAGTGCGCAACGGAGACTGCTGCCCGAAAATCGTAGTTCCAGAAAATCTGGCACTGCTCGTTTCGAACAATTGATTCTATATCCCTTGGAGCGTTCGGCAGGGCAGGGTCGCGACCAACACCGTAAGAGCGACAAAGGTGGTAACAAAGTACTCTTAGGGCCGCACTATGTCTATAGATATACGTCGTTCCTGCGTGGGACACCCTGATAGTATGTGTTGTAGGTACTCAGCGTGCGCATGACACGCTCTGCACCTATCACTGGGAACTTCTCGACATAAAATGCGGTCACGGTATGCTAAGGTGGAGATGACACCGTCCTGGCATGCGAAAATAAAGCCCTCTGTACCTGAATTGAGCCCTGATGATTTGAGGAAAGCAAAAGTTTGCGCCTTCGACAAGGACTGTTTTTCTACATTTCTGTGAAAGTTTCCGTGCATATGCTTGTCAAGTAGCTCTTGGTGAAATTTTCCAACCTCTGCTTTCTTTACTTCGGCTTATAGACGTGAAGCATCTAGATGGAGTAGTGCACTTTCCTCACTTCTGATGTTAAAATTCAGGCCAAGGGTCTCGGCAGCTTGCTCCGCGGCTTTGTAAAGGAACGCTCCTTCGCCAATCATCTCGTGGTTTCTGACCATCTTTAGGAGAGGATCTCTGCCATTCGCAACTATGTAAGCTGTACTTAAAACAATTCGGTTATGAAGACATTGGAGATTCAGAAGTCCGCGTCCGCCCTGACGGCGTGAAATGTATAATAGCGGAACTGACGAATTGATATGCAAGCTTTTATGCATATGTATGATCTTACGTGTGATGACATAAAGGGCCTTCAGCTCGTTCTTCGTCCATTGAACCACCCCAAACGAGTAGAGTAGAACCGGGATGGCAAGCGTGTTAGTCGCAGATACCTTGTTCAACGCCGACAGATTGGAAGACCAAATCTGTCGAAATAGATGCTTGTATCTGCTTCGGAGAGACTCCTTCACTGATATTACGTCCTGAATGCGGCTTTGAGGCACGCCCAGGTATGTATAGGTTTCTTCAGTGTTAAGATGTCTAATAACACTTATATCCACAAGCTCAGGGTCCTTGGGAACGCCAGTAATCTTTCCTTTCTTCAAATGAATTTTGGCACAGTTGTCCAAACCAAAGTCCATCCCACTCTCTTCTGTGTAGTTCCTGACGATATTTATAGCAGTGTGAAGTTTGCTCTTACCAGCGGCATAGATCTTCAGGTCATCCATATAAAATACATGAGTAACCTTATGATCACACTGATTAGTGTCCCCACAGAGGTATCCAGGAGAATTTCGTAGTGCGAGAGATAGAGGCAGAAGTGTGATTCAAAAAAGCAAAAGGCTCATACTATCACCTTGAAAGACGCCCCTCTGGAAGGTGACGTTGTTCGTCGTCAGACGATAATTCCTAGCTGAGATGGTAAATCTAGTTTTCCAAAGAGGCATCAATCTCTCTATGCATCTCACTATGTGTGCATGTTCCTTCAAGCTTTCCAACAAACAGATGTATCTAATAATTTTCTTTGTCGACACCCTTTCTTTTCTAGTGAGATCATGATCCATACTAATCTTCCTATCGTTTAATACTTTTTTACTTTCCATAATCAATTGCTCTTCTTCCCAGCAACATATTCTTGCTATAGTAATTTTCTTCTTAATCTCTATAGTTGTGGCCCATGTTATTTCCACATTCGCGTCTGATTATTATTTAAAAGACTCCTTCACCTTCGTTTTTTGTCAGTACCTTCTATGTATAGGCTTCTCATCACTAAATTGTTTTTCCTCTCCCATCTTTCATGAGCTTTAAGTGCTCTTTGAATTTCCAAAAAGTCTTTTTTATTTCTATTCTCGTTTACCCTGTTAACAATTGACTTTTTCGATTTGTATAATTCACTTCATTTCCTCATATTATTTATAATCACCAAAACTTCTTAATTAATAGCCTCTTCTATAATCTGACTATTCCCGCTGGTTCCTACGATAGACTTCATTTCATCTAATCTATGTCTTAAATATGTTTTTTTTTTCTTAGGCCATTCTCCTGTTTTCTTATTTAAATCTTTATTTAGCTGTCCCACCTCTTCTTTTTGGTTCTCTTTTTCATTCTGTAATTATATTCTCATTTTACGGCTTTCTTGAATTTTGTTTTCTGAGGATGAGTACATATATCCATACGTTACAGTTTTTTCGAATGCCTATCCTCTAACGATTAGTCTGGGAAATCGAAATTGTCTATTAATTTTTCTTCTCCCACGTTCATTTCTGAATCTTTGAAATTAAGGCGTTTTCAATTGTAAACCATAAAGATTGAACCCTTTTTTTCAAATCATTATAAATAATGTAATTCAAAAAAGATAACATTAAAAATTGAGGAATCTGCAAAAGTATATTTTCAAGATAAGATAAATAACCCAGTAATCGGGACGCCAGTTTTCTTGCTCTTCATTTAATTTAGTACCACTTAGTAATATGAGATGCTAAAAAAATGTAATTTAATATTAAATATTAATTTCGATACATCTTTTAACAATAAAATATGCGGATTTGAACTGAGTGCCACTTTTTTCTGATCGATTAAGCCACTCAATAGGTATTGTAAAGTGAATAGTTGTAAGGAAAATGAAAATTTTTGAAAGAATTCAGACTTCAGAAAGCATCTGATCATTCCAGAAGTCTATAATTATTCATTTCAACAAATTGCTTTATTGTTCAACAATATTGAATTCAAGTTGCTAAGAGTTTCATAATTTAAGTTCGATACTTTATTAAGTTTAAAATTTAAATTAAAAGTTTCAAAAGTGAAATAATTTAAATGAAAATCCACAAAATTAAATAATTATAGATTCAAAAATTATAAATGATTATCGACCAGAATTTCTGTTTTGAAAGGAGTAAGACTGCAACCTTGAACAATTGTTGGACTTTTTTCACTAGAAAGACGGACAATTTCAAACAATATGATTTCATTACGGAAATGTCAAACGAATTCTCTAAATAGAATTTAATTCAAGCGTTCTGATATGGAAAATTTTTATTTTTGTTATCTTAAAATTACGTAATTGTTTTTCCTCCTTGAATATAAATGATGTGATGGAGAATAAACAGAGATTTAGTATTATAAAAAACATGTTTGCCATTATTCAATATTAGCAGGAGACGTCTTACACAAACAATTATTTTATTTTTTAGATTTGAAAGGGTTTTACACGTGTCGATTGTCAAATCAAATTTGGACACATGTTATGCAATCTTGTAGACTATGACTAATCGGTCAGTAATTTTATGAAGCAAATGTAATCATTATATAATAATATATAATACAATAATTATAGCAATACAGAATAAAAATTTCGGATAACTATTAATTTGTAATTTATTTGTTTTTAATAGTACAGAAACATAGGTTTCCTAAGATTTACAAAAAAATTCAAAAGATTTCCTAAACTTTCAAATATATCAAATCAAATGTTCAACTACATTTTTGCCAAAGAAGATAAATTCTCAGGGACAAATGTGATGTAATTGAGTTTTCAATAAAAAAAATTGTGATTTTATACAAAAACTACCTGCGGTGGTTATTTAACTCTCTTTTTTTTCAACGACTTTACATCTCGTGCCGTCAAGGTGGTCGCGGTGTACTCAATCTTGAATGTCTTTACGACAGGATTATTCTGGGTACATCACATATAGTCGCAAATGGACAAGACCCTCTTCTTGAAATGGTTAGGAAACACTTGAACCTTTTCATTTTTTAGATCAGATAATTGAATAATGGAATTGTCCATTAATTCACGACCTACCGGGGTAATGTGGACATGATTACAACTCATAAAGTTCACCAGGTCATCATCCCTCGTTCACAACTTTTCTTTACAAATTTTACATAAGGGGGTGAGAAGATTCCTGCCTGTCACAGCTCCTACCCCTTGAAAGGATATTAAAACAGCGACATCAGGTTCCTCTCCCTCATTCCCCTCAGGAACTCTGATAATATTATATTCCTCAACCATGGCCATTCGCAATTAATCATCAACTAATTGATCATCATTATTATCATTACCATTTCGATCTGGGGTAGCCTGTACCTTCACTGACCAGCCTGCGCACGTCCTAGGGTCCCTTTCACCAAGGGTTCCAACCAAGACCTTCCCCGGTTGAGTCCCAGACTCATCCACGGGCGGCACGTCTTTATCACTGGTTAGAGTTGTCTTTAACTCTTTTCCATCGCCAGACCTGCTATAGACCTTCCCCTCTTGAATTTCCCTTGACCTGAGAAGTCCCCAAAACTGGTACTGTCCTTACCCACAGGAAAAATTGTTGGTGACTTCCTTTTCGAAGTACCTTCGTAACCCGCTTCCCCAAGATCCTCTCCAGCCTCCCTAACATTCTCATTGATGTCGAAGTCTTTCGTGCAATTATTACAACCTGCTTTAAAATTCTTATTATTGCTCACAAAAACAATGAAATTCATATCACCTTCTATAACAATTCCATCAAAATTCAAATCAACCTTGGAATTTATACCACCCTTCTCATACGAACTCACGAACCCTGATCATTCACCTCAAAGGCATCTGAATCAAAATCCTTCTCGTTAATCTGTCCCGATTTCTGTACAGGATTTCTCGACAAGGCCTTTGCATTGGAGTTCACTCGCCCTGGCTCATGAATAACTTCAAATATGTATTCTCGGAATTTTACTTTCCATCTTGCAAACTTTGAACCTAGAGTAGGGTCATTTAGTTGATGTAACCATACTAAAGGGCGATGATCGGTCACCAGAATAAATTTTCTCCTCTAAGCATAGGGTCGAAATTAAACAGCAGCAAAAATTACAGCAAGGAACTCCTTTTCAGTAATATTGTACCTTAACTGAGCCCCCAGCAATGCATGAGAAGCATACGCAATAGGTAAATCTTTGCCTATCATGCCTTTGGCTCAATAGAGTCCGCAAAGCAAAATCAAATGCATCCACAGTTACTATAAACGGTCTACTAACATCCAGGAACTGCAACAAGGGTTCGGTACGAAGAATACGTTTCAATTCATCGAAAGCTACTTGAAAGGTCA
>CAKNXH010000794.1:177209-192471 GCA_932178445.1 Andricus quercusramuli | reverse complement strand
AATGATCAATCTTGCAACAAAAATTAAACGTTCAAGACAAATTATATATTTGTTGTTTTAAAATTTTATTTTTAAAAAAAAAAAAACGAATTTTCCACAAAATAGTTGAATTGTCAGCAAAGAAATGATTTTTGCACCAGAACGATGAATCTTTAACGAAGAAAAAAAGTTTCAACAAATTCGTCTAATTTCCAATCTTCATTTCAATTTTCAACCATAGAATATGAATTTTGAACCTAATGGTTTCATTTTTAAATAAAAATAAAATCAATTTTCAACCAAAAATGGAATAGTTAAATTTTTAGTTTCGAAGCAAATATGTTTCTCTGCGATGACAAAACGAATTTTCAGAAACATAGTTAAATTTTTCACAAAATAAATAAATTATTCACTAGAACGATGAATCTTCAACAAAGAAAATTTTGGGCAAACCAGTTCAATTTTAAATCAATATTAAAAATTTTCAACCAAAAAATTTGAATTTTGCACCTGATAGTTGAATTTCAAACCAAAAAATTAATTTTCAAATAAGAATACAAAACTTTCTACCATAAAATACAAGTTTTCAAAAGCATGTTGTTAAATTTTCAGGTAAAAAAAATTGAACCCTTAAATTTCTAATTTGAAAGTATTATTTTTCAGAAAAAAAAAAACGAATTTTCAACAAAATAGTGAAATTTTCACCAAAGAAATCAATTGTACACTAGAACGATGAATCTTCAACCAAGACAAAAGCTTTGAATGAAGTAGTCCAATTTGCAACCTATGTTTAAATTTGCAACTATAAAAAATGAATTTTGAACCTAATAATTCTGATTATGAAATTAAATTATAACAAATTTTCAACAAAATAGTTATATTTTCCAACAGAAGAATGAATTTTCAACGAAAACGATGAATCTTCAATAATAAAAAAAGTTTTTAACGAAGTAGTTTAACTTTCAACCAATAGTTGAATTTTCAATAATTGGTTAAATTTTCAACTAATAAGGATACATTTTTATCGAAAAATGTGATAGCTCATATTTTTAAAAAAAAAAAAAAAAACAGTTTGGTTTGAATATATTTTTTCAACTGAAAATGTAATAGTTAAATTTTGATTTAAAAAACGTTGAAGATTTTCATTTGATATAAAAAAAACAGTTAAATTCATCCAACCTTTTTTCTAGAAAGAATAGAAAAATTCAAGAAAATTGTTGAATTTTCAACCCGAAAATATAAAGGTTCAACAAAAAACTAATTTTCAACGAACAACTTAAATTTTCTGCCAAAATATTTCAATTTCGGGCTCGAAAAGAATAATTTTCAATAAAACGGTTGAATTTTTAACAAACAAAAAAAATGCTCTCGAATAAAAATTTTTTGTTTAAAACAGGGGAAATAAGAAGATTTTTTACGAAAATGTGGGCAATGAATTCTTTTAAATAATATTATTGTGGATTTTATATTAAATTTAATTTGAAAAATTGTTAAATTTTTGAACCAAGACGACGAAACTTCAAAAAAAAAATAGATTCTGCAGAAATAAAAAATAGACGAGAAATATTTTTGAAGAAAAATTACGTTTTCAATAATGTTCTTTTTATTTGCAGATTTACCTCATTGAGTTCGGCTGCAGCAGCGACCGTTCAAATGACAACAAACTCTTGGTAAACAATTCAGATAAGAAATGTATGCAAGATAAGAAAAAGTTGTAAATGCTGCTACCAAAGACACAGGTGAATGAGGTCATTTCATAATCATATTTTTACACTTTCCTGCAAAAATTGGCAACTTTTTTTTCAATTTCAATTGTGCTTAATTGTGTCATGCAATTTTTTAAATAATTATTGACGGGTTGGAGGTGTGAACGTTAAAAACAAAAAAATAAAATAATTTTCAGCACATTTTTTCAAAATAGAAATTTCAAAGAATAACTTCATTCTTGAAGATTTTTTGTTTTTGCGGTCATACAGATATGATAATCACTGGATAATTTTCCTAGGTTTCTGGAAAAAATTCAAAGAGTTTTTGAAGATTTCCGATAAATATCGAAAAATTTTCTAGACAATTTTCAAGAAAGTATTTTTTAAATTAAGAAAATTGCCTCGAAATCTGCCAGATCCTTCTTTGACAATTTTTTTAAATGTTTTGAAATATTTTAAACCTTCTCGAATTTTCCTGAAAAATGAAATTTTGAACATGAAAAATGGTTTGAAATTTTTCCAGGAATCTTAAGAAAATTTATTCATTCTTTTGAAACCTTTCAAAAATCTTAAAAAGTTTTAAAATTTTTTCTGAATCCTAAAAAGTCTACATTTACTCGAAAAATCTTTTCATATGTTTCCAAATTTTTAATTATTTTAAACTCCTGTATAATTGAAAAAAATATAAAATGTTAAGAAACTACCTTGAAGTCTTTTGGATTATTTTTTTGTAAATTTTGCAAATCTTTTGAAATGTTTTGAAATCGTTTTAAATATTCTTCTTAAATTAACTTTTCAAAATAAAAAATCCGTTCAAATTCTACCAGGATTCTCAAACAAAATTTGTTTATTCTCTCGAAGCCTTTCCTAGTTTTCAAAAAGCTTCTGAATTTTTTGATCGAAATCTTTAAAAAACTACATTTTGTTTGAAATTATCCAGGTATAATTTGTATTCCTCTAAAATCATTGAAACTTACTCGAAAGAAAAAAAATTAGAATCTTAATGAGTTGAAATTTTTTATTAATCTTCTACACTCCTGTTTGAAATTTTAGGTAATTCAAATATCTTTCAGAACACATTTTTCAAAATAAAAAATCATTTGTAATTTTCAAGAGAATCTTGAGAAAATTTTTTTATCTTCTTGAAACCTTTTAAATTTCTTAAAAAGCTTCATTTTTTCAAAATCTTCGAAAACCTATATTAAAAAAAAATTATTCAAATCTTGACAGATTTCAATTAAAATCCTTCCTAGTCAAATAATTGTAAAATAGAGAATGATTGGAAAAAGAAAAGGAATTGAAATAATTCAGAATTTTATATTTGTAAAGAGCCTTCTAAAACTCTTTTCTTTACGAAAATTTTTCGGAATTAAACAATTTCCAATTGAAAGCCTAAAAAATTTGAAAAATTTTAATTAAAACCGTTTAAAGAATAATTTCAATTAAACTTTATAAACTAGACAATTTCAAATTAAGTAAGCGTTTGAAATTTAAAAATTGATATAATTATTTCAAATTTGAATTGCTCGAACTTGTACATTTTCAGTTTCAAATTTTAAGTAGAAGCGTTTTTGAATTATTTTTAGTATTTTTTTGGGTGTCTTTGTTTTACAATTTTATAATTTTGAATATTTTAACAAATTAGTTACAATAAAATATCATAAAATTAAATTCCCGAATAATAAAATTCCTGATGGAAAATTACCGAATTTTAGAAGACTCAAACTATAAAATTCCCGAATATAAGCAATTGAAAAAATAGTTTCTTAATCAATTTTATTTATTTGATAAAAATACAATAATCAATTTTTTTCGTTCGAGTTCGCACGTGTTTTCGAATTAATTTTTTAATACAATTTTTACAATTATTATTACTTTAAACTCAAGCAATGATTTTAAAAAACGTTGAACAAACACAATTTCTTCGATGAAAATATTCTATTATGGTATTTTTAATAAATAAACAATATTTATTGAAAAAAAATATTCCAATTGTTTAAATTCAGGAATTTTATAATTTCGGTACTTTCCTCTTTCAAATATTTTCTTTTTTGGGAACTTCAAAGTGTCGGGATATTCATTTTTCAATAATAATTATTTTAAATTCAAACAATAATTTTAAAAAATTGTACTATTTCAAAAAACATTTCATTGACAATAATATTTGATTATTGTATTTTCAATGAATAATCTTGACATGAAAACAATTTTTTTGAATTTTTTGAATTGTGAAATTTTTTAGAACGAATATTTTATAATTTGGCAATTTTCTGCCGAGTTTTCCAATTAGGAATTTTTATATTTCGGTAATTTTATAATTTTAGGAATTTTCTCTTTCGAATATTTTTTTTTTGGGAACTTCAAAGTGTCGGGATATTCATTTTTCAATTATTGTTATTTCAAATTCAAACAATGATTTGAAAAAAATGTTTATATTTCAAAAAACATATATTTGACAATAATATTTGATTGTAGTATTTTTAATAAATATTGTTAAGATGCAAACGATTTTTTTTTGTTTGAATTGAGAAATTTGTTAGTTCAAATATTTTATAATTTGGCAATTTTCTGTCGGGAATTTTATTATTCGGGAATTTTCCAATTCGGAATTTTTACATTTCAGTAATTTTATAATTTCGGAACTATCCTGTTTCGAATATTTGCTTTTCGGGGTACTTTAAAGTATCGGGATATTTATTTTTCAATTATTTATATTTTAAATTTTAACAATAATTTAAAAAAATGTTAATATTTCAAAAAACATTTCTTTGACAATTATATTTTATTATTGTATTTTTAATAAATATTATTAACTTGTAAACAATTTTTTTTAATTGTTCAATTTGAGAAATTTTTTAATTAAAATATTTTATAATTTGGCAAATTTTGTCGGGAATTTTTCAATTAGGAATTTTTATATTTTGGTAATTTTATAATTTCGGGAATTTCGTCTTTCGAATATTTTTTTTTGGGAACTTCAAAGTGTCGGGATATTTATTTTTCAATTATTGTTATTTCAAATTCGAACAATAAATTGAAAAAAAATTTATAATTACAAAAAACATGTATTTGTCAATAATATTTGATTTCACTATCTTTAACAAATAATGTTAACATGCAAACGATTTTTTTAAATTGTTTGAATTGAGAAATTTTTAGTTCGAATATTTTATAATTTGGCAATTTTTTTGTAGGGAATTTCATTATTTGGGAATTTTTATATTTCGGTAATTTCATAATTTCGGGAATTTCCTCTTTCGAATTTTTTCTTTTTTGGGAACTTCAAAATGTTCGGATATTTATTTTTAAATTATTCTTATTATTTTAAATTCAAACAATAATTTTAAAAAAATTTAATATTGCAAAAAACATTTCTTTGACCATAATATTTGATTATTGTATTTTCAATAAATAAAGTAACTTGTGAACAATTTCTTTTAATTGTTCAATTTGAGAAATTTTTCAGTTCAAATATTTTATAATTTGGCAAATTTTGTCGGGAATTTTTCAATTGGAAATTTTCATATTTCGGTAATTTTATAATTTCGGGAATTTCCTTTTTCAATTTTTTTTTTTTTTTTTTGAACTTCAAAGTGTTGGGATATTTATTTTTAAATTCTTGTTATTATTTCAAATTCAAACAATAATTTTAAAAAATTGTCATGTTTCAAAAAAACATTTCTTTGAAAATTATAATTGATTATTGTATTTTCAGTAAATAATGTTAACTTGTAAACAATTTTTTTAATTGTTTAAATTGAGAAATTTTGAGTTCAAATATTTTATAGTTTCACAATTTGCTGTCGGGAATTTTTATATTTTTGTAATTTTATAATTTCAAGAATTTCCTCTTTCGAATATTTCTGAATTCCGAATTTTTATATTTCGGTAATTTTATAATTTCGGAAATTCCTTCCAGAGTTTCGGGATATTTATTTCTCAATTATTGTTATTCTAAATTCAAAACAATACTTTTATGTAACTTTAATATTAAAAAAAAACTCTTTTACAATAATAATTTACAATATTTTGTAATCTGGCAAATTTTGTCGGGAATTTTCCAATTGGGAATTTTCGCATTTCGGTAATTTTATAATTTCGGGAATTTCCTTTTTCGAATATTTTTTTTTTTTAGGAACTTCAAAGTGTTGCGATATTTATTTTAAAATTATTGTTATTATTTCAAATTCAAACAATAATTTAAAAAAATTTAATATTTCAGGAAACATTTCTTTGACCATAATATTTGATTATTGTATTTTCAATAAATAATGTTGTATTAAAAACAATTTTTGTTGATGATTAAATTGGGAAATTATTTATTTCGAATATTTCACAATTTGGCGATTTTCTGTCTCGAATTTTATTGTTAGGGAATTTTAAAATTCCGTAATGTCATCGGGAATTCTATTATTCGGGGTTTTTATATTTCGGGAATTTTCCATTTGAAATATTTTCTTTTTCGGAAACTTTACTGTACTGGGAATATTATTTTTCGGGATTTGTCATTCGTCCATTCAAATGTTCAAATTGAAAATTATCTCTTCAGAATTGATGTTAAATTTAGCGTCTAGCGATTACATCAACAACCGAAAATGAAATTAAAAAGATTCTATTCCACATTTGAAATTTTTTAATTTAATATTTTTCAATTAAACATTTTTTAATTTAACATTTTTCAATTTAACATTTTTTAATTAGCAATTATTAAGTTTTGACTACTTTCAAAGATTTTCTGATAAAAAAATTCGGTATCAAAACAAAAGCCACGTGCTGATAAGCCGTCCGGACAACTTCGCATGTTCGACAGGTTGCAAGACCCAGAACGGGATCACGATGTCAGTCGAAGGTTTCTAGTTTTTTGCACATCCTCCCTTTCCCTCTCGTTTTTCTTCTTCCTTTTAAAACCGGTAAAATACAATAAAAAGTATGTATTTAAAATTTAAGGTACTCACCGTTTAGATAGAATTGGCGGGAAAAAATCCAATTCAAATTCAAATTCCCGGATCAATTCCGATCGGCGGGAAAATTGAAAAATTTGAAAATTCAAAAATTCGAATTCGTCACTTAAACTTTTATTTTCGCAAATTCACTAAATGCGAAGAATCTTCGTTTTTCACTTTTACAACTCACTTATGCTCTCTGCTTTTACATAATACGACCTTCGTCTAAGATAAGAGCAAACCACCTTGCTCTTCGATGAACTTCACTAAGATTTTTAATTATTTATTATTGAATTAGTTCATCTCAGAAAATTTATTATTATCTTATCCTAATGAAATGACACTGACACACACAAACACACGATAAGTGAAGAAAAACTATTTTCACGTTTTTTTTTTAAATTGGTTATTTTCCCACTTTTAATCTATTTTTTCGATAAAAGAAGAAGAATAATGTGATAATCACGTAAAACTGATTTTTTTCATGAAACTCGCGATTTCGGATGAACTGTCACGTGAAAAGCCGGCTTTTTGGAAAACGACGCACGTACACGATCCACTCGTCACGACAGCCGCGGCGAGACTGGAGGTAGTAGAACCACCGACGCAATTGCGGCAAGCGCGGGCTAAACTAGACTTCTAAATTTCGAGAATATTCTCCATAACGAGAATTTTTTAAAATAAATTTTATAAAATTGATAATTTTATTATAATTAATTTTAATACTTATATATAACTTTAATTATCATTAGAACACCGTGCGCACTACATGCGCGCTGATTAAGGTAAAGACAAATTTTGAGGGAGTTTTGAGATTTTTATTAATTTTAGAACAACAGTAGAATATATTTTCAAAATGTTCATATCAATGAATGGGCTGATCTTTCAGGGTTTCTAGTGTCCTAGAAATCCTTGAAAACCTGGAAAAGTTTTGCTCATGGTTCTAGAATTTTCGTTCTTAAAAAAAAAAAATAGTTTTCTTTAACTTTCTCTCTTCTGAACGAAAAAATTACCTTTTTAGCAAAAAGTTGTAATGTAGGCGAGGGGCCCGTGAGGTCCCTAACCCTGGCGCTCAAGCTATAAATCCATCACGGTGAAAATCACGAAACTACAATCGAAATGGTATTTGAATATTAATGGTTAGAGCAAGTAAAAAACTTTTTAACAAAAAGTTGTAATGTAGGCGAGGGGCCCGTGAGGTCCCTACCCCTGGCGCTCAAGCTATAAAGCCATCAGAGTGAAAATCACGGAACTACAATCGAAATGACATTTGAATATTAATGGTTAGAGCAAGTAAAAAATTGGTCGGGGCAAAGTTAGAGAATTTTGAAAATGAAGTTTGGGACTATTAATTTTTTTAGTTAGTAATTTATTTGCCTTGTATTTTTATTTATTTTCTTACAGTTGCTTCATCCTGACGAGTGTAATTGCAGTCAAGAATTTATTTGAAATATCTACTATTACATTATTCGTTAAGATTTCATATTTTTTAGTTGAAAATTCATCTCTTTGGTTGAAAAATAATTTTCAAGCTAAAAACGCAACTATTTTTGTCTGAAAATTGATATTTTTTCAATTGAAAATTCAATCACTTGGGTAAGACTTGAAAGACTTTGTTAAAAATTTATTTGAGGGTTGATCTCTTTGATCGAAAATTTAAATATTTTGCTGAAAATTCTTTTTTTCGTTCAAAATTTAAAAAATTGGCTTTTATTTGTAGAAAACTAATCCTTTTGGTGGAAATTTCCTCTATTTTTGTTAAAACTGCAATTTTTTGGTTAATAATGAACTTTTTCGTTGAAAATTAATATTTTCCGGTTCAAAATGCTGTCTTTTGGCTTGAATGTTCAACAACTTCTTTGTAATTTTTTCCTGTCTTGGCTGAAAAATCTTCATTTGTTGAAAATTCGTCTTTTTTATTAGAAAATTGGTCTCTTTGGTAGAAAATCAATAATTTTGGATTGAAAATTCAACTGTTTTTTAGAAAATTTGTTTCTCCTTTGTATTTCAAAAATTGACGTACTTTATTAAACATTTATTTTTTGTTGCAGAATGGCAGATTCATAATTTTAGTTGAAAATTCCTCGTTTTGGTTCAAAATTCAGCTATTTAGTTCAAATCTATTTTACCGAAAATTAATCATTTTTAGTTAAAAATTAAACTATTTGTCTGTAAGTTGGTGTATTTTGTTGATAATTTTCTTTTTTGGTAGAAAATTAATTTTCTTTGTTGAAAATTCGTCGTTTTGGTTAAGAATTCATCTTTGTAGGTTAAAAGTTAAACTATTTTGTTAAAGGTTAGAAATTCAACTATTTTTTTAAAAATTCGTTTAATTGTTGTTGTAAATTCATCTCTTTTCTATTAGAAAATTTATTCGTTACATTAAAAATTCAATTACTTGGTTGGAATCTAAAAAAAAATTTAATAAAAAATCATCTTATTGGCTGAAAATTGAACAATTTTGTTGAAAAAACTTTATTTTTGTATGAAACTTAATTTTTTGAATTGAAAATTAAACTATTCCATTCTAGGTTGAAAATTGATCATTTTTAGTCGAAAATTCAAATATCAAAATTTTCATTAAAAATTCACCTTTTTTGGTTTAAAATTAAGCCTTTTAGTTTAACGTAGAACTACTTTGTTGAAAACTTATTTTTTGAAAATTGAACTATTGAGTCGAAAATTATTTTTTTTTGCGTTAAAATTATTTTTTTTCTTTCTGAAAATTTAACTATTCCAGTTTTGGTTGAAAATTCATATTTTTTCAGTAAATTTATCTTTTTTGGTAGAAATTAAAAATCTTCCTATTTGAAAATTCAACTACTTGATTGAAAATGATACTACTTTTCTTAAAATTTATTATATTGGTTGAAAACTTAAATATTTTGTTGAAAATCCTTTTTTTTCTACGAAAATTAATTTTTTCAACTGCAGATTTAACTATTCCATTTCTGGATGGAAATTTAAAGTCTTCAATAGCAAATTCAACTATTCGGTTGAAAATCTATGTTATTATTGGCTTGCACATTGGTTTATTTTGTTGAAAATTAATTTTTTTTTGGTAGAAAATTAATTTTCTTTGTTGAAAATTCGTCGTTTTGGTTAAGAATTCATCTTTGTAGGTTGCTATTTCTCATGCTGTCTAACTCTGTACTTTTACCTTCCCTCATTTTGATCAATGCCCATTTATGAAACAGTTTCTTGCTTCCTACATGAAAATTGATCTTCAGTTAAATATTTAACTATTTGAATAATTTGATAATTCATACTTTTTTGTAGTAAATTGACTATTTTGGTTGAAAAATTACCTTTTTGATTGAAAATTCAACTCTTCTCTTGAATGTTCCATTCTTTGATTGAAAATTCATTTTTTTCAAGATTCATCATTTAAGTTAAAAATTCAGCTCTTTGGTAGAAATTATAACTATTTTTCTAGAAAATAGTTTTTTTTTGTTTGAAATTAATTTTCTTCATTATAAATGTAACTATTACATTTCTGCTTGAAAATTGATATTTTCTGGTTGAAATTTCGCATTTGTTGTTAAAAAATTATTCTTTCTAGGATGGAAATGCTTTTTTCTCGTTTAAATGTCAACTTTTCTTCGAAAAACTTGACTATTCATCTTAAAAACTGAACTCTTTTGTTGAATTCGTACTCTCCTGGTGAAAAATTTTTCTTTATTGGTTCAAAATTCAACTATTTTGTTGACGGAGAAGAGAAGAAATTTGAAAACGATATTTTTGAGGAAGTATCTAAACGTACTGAAAAATTTGAGTTATAGGTACTATCGGTGCCAGTCGCCAAGGCCTGTTTTTAATTTAGAAGTTATATATATTCAATAAGAATCCAAATTTGAAAAACATGTTAACAAATTTTAATTAAGTGATTTTTGTAGAAGACTAAGTGAAAAAATCCAGGAAAATTTAAAAAATAAAATACAATCTAAAACCTAGAAATTTCAAAAAATTTCAATAAATTATTCACTTAAAACCTATTCAGTGTCCGCTTCGACAGATGGAATTGTTCAAGGCTTCTCGTCCGATCACAGAAGTTAAGCAGCGCTTGCTCTGGTTGTACTAGGACGGTTGCCATCGTACTAGATGGAGTGTTATTATTATTCACTCTGGAAGAATTACTAAATGAATAATGTATTTATATATATTATATGATACCTACATGGAATGAAAGATTCATTTCTTTAGTTGGAAACTTAATTTTTTTGTTCAAAATTCGCTAATTTTTGTGAAACATAATTTTTTCAACCATAAATGTTAGGGGACGGTGGGGAGTTGTGGGCCGTGGGGAGTTGTGGGCTGTGGGGAGTTGTGGGCAGTGGGGAGTCGTGGGCCATCTTAATCTCCGCCATGTTGTGGGTGGTAGAACTACTTTAACCACTGCCAAAAGACTCTCTTTGTGTGAGGTAACTTTGTGACCTCGACTCATTGTCTCAACACGCGTAGTTAGTATTTTGACATTGTTGATTAAAGAAATCAAATTGAAAGGCACGTTATTGCAAAATATTCCTTGAGCAATTGGATTTAAATTCAATCAAACAATTTCGGTAAAACATTCATTGTGTGTATGGAAATTCGGTCATTTCGTAAATGTCGGCTGTGGGGAGTTGTGGTCCCCCACTAGTGAGGAGTCCTGGGCCAAACGTTCTTAATGCGTATTTCAATTTTTTTAAGTGAAACTTCTTTTCTCTTGTTCTGAAAAGACTTTTGCATTATCTGCAACGGCACAATGCCAATGATTTTAAATCGGAACAACACAGTGCGATCGTGCTGTGCACTTGATATGTGCCAACATGAGGACCGAATATTACACTTGCATACATTGTGAATCAGAATAATTTTTTTTTAATCTTTTTAAAATCATTAATTTTCATTTACTGCAACTTTAATAAACATAAACTACTGGAATATTCCATTTTCTTTTATTTTTTGTCATGGCCCACAACTCCCCACCAAAATCACAAATATCGATTTTTATAAGATTTACGTCATCCTCATTATTTCTCACGCATTAGCGAATTTTAATAATTGTGGTCTCCAGTTGATGTATTGACAAGTTTACTACAAATAACAGTTCATACATTGACAATTTATCGATGTTCAGAGATGTTATGTCTTGAAAACAAAGCGTGGCCCACAACTCCCCACTCTCCCCTACTATTAATTTTTAACCGAAAAAATGAATTTTTAACAAAATGATGAAGTTTTTCACAAAAATAATTCAGTTTTTAACCAAAAAGACGAATTTTCAACCAAAAAGCTGAGGTTTCAAAAAAGCGAAAATTCAACAAAATATATTTTTTTCTAGAAAAAAAATTTAGAAAATTAAATTTTTAGTAGAAAAAAAAAGAATTTTCAACCAAAAAAACTGAACGTTCACTCTGCAAGAAAAATCTTCAAGCCGATTACATTTCTGTAAAAAAAAAAAGAATTTTCAACAAAATACCTAAATTTTCAACTAAATAGTTAAATTTTCAAACTAAGAAATGAATTTTCCCCAAAATAGTTGAATTTTCAATCGAAGAAGAAGATTTTTCTAACAAGAGTTGGATTTTTTTTAAACAAAAGGAAACAATGAACTTTTGAGAGGTAGTTCAAAGCAATTTGGATTACCTACAGGGATTACTCTGAATTACTATGGATTACTGCGGATTACACCGGATTACTCCTAATTTGATGGATTACAAGTGTATTACTCAAAATTACATCGAATTACATCGAAGTACAAGTAGATTACTCTGAATTACTATTGATTACTTTTCAGTGCATTTAGAATACTCCTAGTTCGAAAGATTACAAGTTGACCACTCTGAATTACAATGTCCGATAACGGATTACAAACTGATTACTCCTGACTACATGGATTACAAATAAATTACTCTGATTTACTATGAATTACTCTGGACGACACTAGGATTACTCCTAATTAGATGGATTACTAGTGTATTACACTGAATTAAAATAAATGACACCGGACTACAAGTATATTACTCCTAACGACATGGAATACAAGTAGATTACTCTGTGTTAGTATGAATTACCCCGGGTGACACTCGAATTACTCCTAATTCGATCGATTGCAAGTTTACTACTCTGCATTAAAATATGCGAAATCGGATTACAAATGAATTACACCTAACTACATGGATTACAATTAGATTACTATGGATTACTGTGAATTACTTCGGATTACACTCGGATTACTCCTAATTAGATGGATTACTAGTGTATTACACTGAATTACCACGGATTACAAGTGTATTACTTCTGACTACATGTATTACAAGTATATTACTCTGTATCACTATGAATTACCGCAGATTACACTGGAATTACTCCCTATTCGATGGATTACAAGTTTATTACTCTGAATTACAATGTTCGGCACCAGATTACAAATGGATTACTCTCAACTACATGGATTACAAGTAGAATACTTTTAATCATTGTGAATTACTTCGGATTACATTCGGACCACTCCTTATTAGATGGATTACAAGTGTATTACTCCAAGTTACAACGGATTACATCAGTTTTCAAACTAAATGGATAACATAGGATTAAAAGTGTATAACTCCTAACTACATGGATTACAAGTAGATTACTCTGTGTTAGTATGAATTACCCCGGATGACACTCGAATTACTCCTAATTCGATGGATTGCAAGTTTACTACTTTGAATTACAATACCAGAAACCGGATTACAAATGGATTACACCTAACTACATGGATTACAATTAGATTACTCTGGATTACTATGAATTACTTCGGATTACACTCGGATTACTCTTATGCGATGGATTACTAGTGTATTACACTGAATTACAACGGATTACATCGGATTACAAATGTATCACTCCCAAATACATTGATTACAAGAAATTTCCCTGCTGGAAAAATTTTTGGTTGAGGATCCAACTATTTCGTTAAAAAGTCATATTTTTTGTTGGATTCCAACTATTTATTATTCCAAGTTCAAACATTTTTTTTGGATGGAATATAAACTATTACATGTTTCGTTGAGAATTGATTTCTTGGTTTTTAAAATCAGTAACTTCATCTTAAGTTGAACTACACCTTGCAAAAAATTATTTTTTGGCTCTGAAGATTCGTCACTTCAGTTAATAATTCAAATATTTGGCGGCAAAATAATTCTTTTATTTGAAAATTTACATTTTTTTACAAGTTACACTGTTTTGCATAAGTTCCTCTTCTTAGTTTGAAAATTCAACTGTCTTCTCAACAATTTATCTTTTCATCTTGAAGATTCAACTATTTGTTTAAAAACGTAACTGTTTATGGTTGAATAATAATCTTTTCCGTTTGAAAATTTGATCATATGGTTAAAAATTCATTCTTCTTAGGATGAAAATTTAAACATTTTTTGAAAATTCAACTATTTTATAAAAAAGTCATTTTTTTAAATCTCAAATTCGACTACTTGGTCGAAAATTCATCTTTTTCAGTTGAAAATTCAAACACTTGGCTGAAAATTCATATATCTTGTTGATAATTCATTTTTTTATAGAAAATTTATCTTCATGGTTTGAAAATTAATCACTTTTTTGAAAATTCGTTTTATTCTCGCTTAAAATTTTTTTTCTTTCAACAGAAAAATTGGACTTCTCCATTTTTTGTTTAAAATTTATCTTTTTTAGTTGAAAATTCAACTATTTGGCTTCTTTGATTATTCATATTTTTCGTAGAAAATAATTCTTCTTGATTAAAAAATCAACTTGACTGAAAGTTGAACTGGTTTGATAAAAATCCATTTCTTGGATTGAAGATGATAATAAAAAAAATATGTTATCAATTAAAAAAAAAGAATTGTTTATTATTTTTTTCCAGTTAAACTTATTTTTTTAAATTCATTTATTGACATGTTTATTTTTTTAATTTATTTGAAATTAAAAAAAAATTGTTAATTATAATTATGAAAAAAATATATTATAATAAAAATTAACTTTTTCCATTTTTCTGGTTAACAATTCATTTATTCTGAGAGAAATTTCTTTCTTCTCATAGGAAATTAATCTTCCATTTCAAATTAATCAATTGATGAATCAATACTTAATCGACCAATCAAACATTTCCAACCAAGAAAATTAGTTTTCTACTCAGCAGACCAATTTTGAACGAAAGCCATCAATTTTCAACCAAATGGTTAACCTTTCAAATGAAAAATACTTATTTACAATAAAAAGTGGGAGGGTTGAATTTTGAGTGAGAAAAATTGATTTTCAACAAAGAAAAACAAATTTTCAACAAAATAGTTAAGTTTTTCATCAAAATAGTTCAATTTTTGACCAAAAAGTTGAATTTTCAACCAAATAGTTGCATTTTTCGTCATAAATATTAATTTTCTAGAATTTTAATCTAATCTAGTAATAATAATTCAATAATCTAGTAAAAATCTAATTTTAATAGAAAAAAATCATTTCTAACCAAATAGTTGAATTTCAAACTGAAAGAAAATTTTAAATGAAAAATTAAATAGTTACATTTTCAGTCAAAAAAATTGATTGTCAACCAAAAAAAAACTAATTCTCAACATAATAGTTAACTTCTGCACCAATTTCGTTCATTTTCAACTAAAAATTGATTTTTTAATCAAATAG
>CAKNXH010000794.1:142863-174338 GCA_932178445.1 Andricus quercusramuli | reverse complement strand
TTCTCTAACCTTTTTCTTAGAATTTCTGTGTATATTTTATAGCCCCCTTGCATGAGAGTGATCCCTCTGTACTCTTCTACCTTCTTACCCTCCCCTATCTTAACAAGCGGTACTACCAGCCCTGTCATCCACTCCTCCGGCCACCCTTCTCCTTTCCAGACCTTGTTGCATATCCTCCACATCACTTCCCTAATCCCTTCTCCTCCATACTTTATCGCTTCGTTCTCCACTCCATCCTCTCCTGTGGCCTTGTTTCTTTTCAGTCTATCTATCGCCTCATTCACTTCTTCTCTTGTTATTTCGTTCGCTTCCTCCATTTCTCCCTGGACTGTCTTTCTATTTTCCCCTTTAATCCTATTTTGTTCTCCCCCTAGCAGACCCTTAAAATAATCCGTCCATTCATCCATTTCTATTTCTTCATTCACGCCCTTCCTTCCTCCTCTTTCCCTGTTTATCACATCCCAGACCCTACCTTCTTTGATTGCTTTTTCTACTTCTTCCTTGTATTTCTCCTTTCCCCTTTGCTTTTTCCCTTCCAGCATCTTCTCATGTTCTCTTTTTCTCCTATTGTACTCCGCCTTCTCTATTTCTCCTTTCCTCCATTTTCTTACAGATTCTTTCATTCTCTCCTTACTCTCCCTGCATTCCTCGTCCCACCAGCCTCTCTTTCCCTCTTCTCTTCCTTCTTTTGTACCTATCTCATCCTTCACCTTCTCAATCGACCCTTTCAGTCTTTTAATTAACGAGTCTACTCCCTCCTCCTTTTCATATCTAACATTCTCCTTTTCCATCTTCTGTTCAAACACTTTTAATTTATCTACCCCCCAGACTCCCATTTTCGTATTCCTTTCCCCCCCTCTTTCCTTTCTCCCTCTGCCACGCTTATGGACGCCACATTTCAGTGTAGCTATTACTGGGAAGTGTTCTGACCCTATCTCATTCCCTACATTCATACTGCATATCATATTACTCATTCTTTCTTCCGCCAAGATGTAGTCTATTATTGTTTCTCCCTTACCTATAAATGTAATCTCTCCTTTCTCATCTCCTTTCATGTTGCCATTACATATAAACCATCCGGTTTCTCCTATTATGTCTAGTAACCTCCTCCCCTCCCGGTCTATCTCCCTATGTTTGGAGCTCCTTACATATGCCTCCTTTTCTTCATCCCAAGTCCCTCCCCCTTGCTCGCCAGTCCAGGCATTTAAGTCACCTCCTATCAAAACCAATTCTTCCTTCTTTTCCTCCATCCACCTCCTTATTACTCTCCAACCTTCCTCTTCCCCTCTTCTTCTATATACACAAACCACCACTATTTTGACTTTCCCTATTATAATCCTTCTTACCATTGTTCCCTCCTTTTCTTCCCTATCCTGCTCTGTTTTACCTTTTACTGCCAATTCTTTTCTCACCCCTGCTACCATGCCGCCCATTCCTCTACCTTTAACGTGTTCCTTTCTTGCTTCTTGCATTGTCCACACATACCCTTTAGGTAACAACCTTTTCATCCCCTTCCAATCCTTCTCATCCGCCCAGGTTTCACTCATCATAATCACGTCCCACTTTTCTAACTCCCGCCAGAAACCTTCATTCTTGTTCTTCAAGCCTGACACATTCCAGAAAGCTATTTTCACTTTTTTCTCCTCCCTTCCCTCCCCTGTACTCCTTACTTCTCTTCCGCCTTGCTTTTTGGAAACCCCTCTGTTTGCTCTCTAGCCTCTTTTGTATCTTCCTTTCTTCTACCTTTCTCAACTCTTTTTCCCTTTTTCCTTATTTCTTCTACCTCCTCGTCCCAGACCCACTCCTCCCCATTTATCCATAGTCTGTCTCGCCCTATCCATACCATGCATCCCTTTTTCCTCTCTATCCATGCTCTCTGTTCTATTTGCCATCTCCTTTTCCTCTCCCTCCAAGTCAAATCCTCTTCAATTCTCTCCCTTCTTCCTTTCAATAATTTTTTGTTCTCCATAATTTTCTTTTTCTCCTCCTCACTCCCTACTTTTACTACAAACATTCCCTCTTTTCCTTCCTTCGTCATTCCTAATCTCTTAACTCCTTCTACCCTTACCCGAATTCCAATATCTCTCAGCAGATTTTTGATTTCAATTTCCCCTGTTTCACTCTCTATTTTCAATCCCTTGACTACTATGTTATTTTTTCTCTTCGCCCTTTCTTCCCCTTCCAACCTTCTTTCAATCTCACTCAGTCTCTTCTTCAATATTTCATTCTCATTTTGCACGTTATCACTCCCTTCTACTTTTTCCGCACTTTCTCTTTCCTTCCCCATATGCTCATTCCTGACTTCTAATTTGCTTACCCGTTCTTCCAGTTGTTTTATCTCCCTATTTGTCTGTTCGTCAATCTCTCTCTGTCTATTCTCTATGGCCTCTAATTTACCCCATACCTTGACTTTCTCCTCTTTCCAGAGTTTATCCCACTCTTCCCACTTTTCTCTTACTTTTCTCACTTCCCCCCTAACTTCTTTCCCCTGCCTATTCATATCTTCCAGACTCTTCCTAGATTCTTCTCTAAATCCTTTTATGAGGGCTTCCAGCTTCTCAAACATCCCCCTATCCCGTCTATCTCTGTCTGGTGTTTTTCGTTTGATCTTAACTTTTTTGTTATCCTTATCCATTTCAGAATCATCTTCCCCTTCCTCTCTTTTTCTCTTATCTTCCCCTTCACTGCTAGTCGCGCTCACCTTTTTTTGCCATTCGTCCAGACTCCTATTAGAGCCTGCGCTACCTAGCCTGTTGAGGCGCTGTAAATTCGACGGTCTCCCTCGTTTCTGGCTCGTGCCTGATCCCCTTCTCTCTGTCGATCCGCCCCTGGCCGGTGTCTCGAACGCCTCCTCCTCGCTACTGTCATATTCTCCCTTCTCCCCAGTAACCGCGCTCACAACCTCGTCCGCTCTTGCTTCATCTCCCTGCCCTCTGTCGCCCGTTTGTGGACTTCGTATGGTCGCCATTCCTACCTTACCAAAGAGTCCTCGATGTTTCCCGCTCTTAGCTTGCCTACCTTTTTCCCCCCTGCCCGACGACCACTTTCTACACCTAACCTCAAAACAAAATTTGCACGTTTCAACTTTCCTTTCTCACAACTTATTTTCACCCTTTACACACTTGCCTTCACTCACCCTTCTTCCTTTACACCTCCTCTCCACACTCACTGCCCTTTCTGCACCCACACACGCTGATTCCCTTCACCAAAGCCAAAAAACGCAACACTTGACACAGAAGATTTCTCTCACGATCGGTACCGAAAACGGAAGCCGACAAAAATTCTTTATTAATTTTTTATTATTTGCTTTTCGATAGAAAGCCTAGTCTTTTTTCTATTCATGAAAAAAAAATGAAAAAATAAAAAATGTTGGACAAACGACACAAGCTGAGAAAAAAATAAATAGACAAAATTTATTCACTGGAAGAAGAGCTACAAATTCCTTATTAATTTTTTTTTATAGGATAAGTAGTTTTTATTATAATCATGAAAACTAACATGGAAAATAACAAAATTTAATTTAAAAGAAAAACGGATTCGGATACGAAAAAAAAAAATATTTTTGGTAAAAATTAATATTCCTGCTTGTAAATTCTACTTTTTAGAAAATTCATGTACTTCGTTGAAAAAGATAAATTTTCAACAAAAAATGGGTGTAGTAACACTTTAAATTAGAAATGTTATTTTTTCAAATGGAGAAAAAAAATTTTTGGAGAAACTATTTACATTTTCAAACAAAGAAATGAATGTTCAAATTCATGTATAATAGGTACTATGTAAAATTAAATATAATTAAAATTTTGGATCATGAATATTAATTTTCTACCAAAAAGACCAATTTTCAACAAAATAGATTAATTTTCAATCAAACAGTTGAATTTTCACACAAAAAGGTAAATTTGCAATAAAAAACGAAATGGCTAAATTTTCAGTGAAAAAAATTTAAACCATCAAGCAAAAAAAATGCCAATAAATTATTTAATTTTTTCACCAAAATAGTTCATTTTTTAAGCAAAAACTTTAACTTAAATTCAACTTAAGTTGAACTATACTTTAAGAAAGAAATCCTCAAAACGGTTTAAAAGTGTAAGCGCGTAGAATAATTTGCAAAGAAAAACATTTTTTTTTAAAGTGAAAATTTAACTTTTCCATATTTAGTTAAAAATTGATCTTCTTTAGTTGAATATTTAACTATTTGACTTATTTCATAATCTACACTTCTTTGTTGTAAATTAATCTTTTTGGTTGCAAAATTAACTATTAGATTGAAAATTCAACTCATGTGAAATGTCGCATTCTTTTATTGAAAATTCTTTTTTTTTCGATATTCATCATTTTAGTTCAAAATTCATCTCTTTGGTTGAAATTATAACTATTTTGCTAAAAAATAGCTTGTTCGTTGCTGGGAATTATTTTTCTTCATTAAAAATGTCACAACTTCATGTTTTAATTTTAAATTAAATTAAATTTAAATTTAAATTAAATTTGACTATTCATCGTGAAAACTGAACTCTTTTCTTGAAAATGTACTCTTTCGATGGAAAATTATAATTGAATAAAAATTATAATTAAATAAAATGAAAGCAAAATAAAATAGAATCTGAAATCTGAAAATTCGAAAAAGTTTCAAGAAATTAATCATTTGAAACCTATTTACCATCAAACTATTTAGCTGCAAGTTATTCTAGTTTGTTAAAAATTCATTTTTAGGTTGAAGTTTCATAATTTTTGTTAAAAATTATACTATTTTGTTGAAAAATCAATATAGTTGGACTTGAAATCTCAAGTCTTTCATACCTAATTTTATATGATACCTAATGGAATTAAAGATTCCTTCCTTTGGTTGAATATTTAATTTTTTTCTTGAAAATTCGCTCTTTTTTGTGGAACATAATTTTTTCAATTCAGAATGTTACTATTAATTTTTAACTATGAAATATGAATTGCCAATAAAAAAATGGAATAGTTAAATTCTCAGATAAAAAAATTAATTTCGACCGAAAAAAAAGAATTTTCAACAAAATAGTAAAGTTTTTCATAAAAATAGTTCAGTTTTCAACCAAGAAGACGAATTTTCAACCAAATTGTTGAATTTTCAACAATGAATAATAGTTTTCCATTTAAAATAACTTTAAACTGAAAAATATAAATTCACACTAAAAAGTTGAAGAGTTGAATTTTCAGTTGAAAAAGTAAATTTTCAACAACAACAAAAAACGAATTTTCAACAAAATAGTTTTGTTTTTCATCAAAATAGTTTAAATTTGATCAAAAAGTTGAATTTTCAACCAAATAGTTGGATTTACAACCATAAATATTAACTTTTTACCAGTAAGACCAATTTTTAACAAAATTCATTGATTTTTAACCGAATAGTTGAATTTTTAACTTAAAAAGATAAAATTTGAAATTTGAACCAAATATTTGAATTTTCAACAAAACAGTAAAGATCAGTTTTCAACAAAAAATCTTAGTTTAAAAGAAGCACGCGAAATTTTAAAAAATACATTAATTTTTCACCAATTAGTTTCATTTTTAACCAAAAGTATTAATTTTGTACTGAAGGGGCCAATTTCTAAGAAATGCATAAGTTTTTAATGAAATAATTGAATTTTCAGCTAAAAAAGATAAACATACATTAAAAAATGGAAGAGTTAAATTTTCAGTCAAAAAAAGTAACTTTCAAAAAAAAAAACAAGTTTCAACAAAATAGGTTAGTTTTCATCCAAAAAGATGAATTTTCATACAAGAACCTTAATTTTTTATACAAAAAAAAAAAAACGAAAATTCAACGAAATATATTATTTTCCAGCTAAGAAAGACAAATTATTACCAAGAATGAAGTACTAAAAGTTTCAGTTAAAAACTTAATTTTTACCCAAAAAACGAATATTCAACGAAATAGTTGAATCTTCTACCTAGAATATTATTTTTCTACCAAAATACAAATTAGAAAATTTCAAATTAAATGGTCAAAAATATAATATTTCATATTAAAACAATATTTGAATAGGATTTTGAATTGAATAAGAGCGTCCAGTTATGAATCTATTAAATTCAAATTATTTAAAAATCAAGAATAGTTTATAAAGTTTGAATCGAAGTTTTGCGTTCACCTCTTGTTAATAATTTATTTGCCTTGTATTCATATTTATATTAGTTTCTTTTTGCAAATTCTTTTTCCTCAAAATGATTCTTTTAGCTATAAAGTTTATCATTTGTTTTAAAATTTATCAGTTTTGTTAAAAAGTCATTCTTTTGGTTGAAAATTCAACTATATGATGGAAAATTTACTAGTTTTTTCAAATTCATATTTTGGTGCTGAAAGGTCAACTGAAATCTTTTTTGGATGAAAATTCAACTATTTATTTGAAGATTGGTTTATCTAATTTGAAAATTCATATGTTTTAGTAGAAATGTCATCTTTCTTGATAATTTGAAGTTAATGTTAAAAAATCATAATTTTTGCTTGAAAATTCAACTTTTTTTGAAAATTTCCCTTTTTGATTTTAGAAATCAGTATATTCGTAGAAAATTGACTTCTTGTTTAAAACTTATATTTTAATGTTGAATAGTCGAACTACAAACTTTTTTTGATGAAAATATAAATTTCTTAAAAATTTAATTTAAAAATTCATTTGTTTGAGTAGAAATTTCATCTTTCTTGGATGAAAATGCAACTATTTTGTTGAAAATTGAATAAGTTTAAAAATTCAGCTGTTTTGTTGAAAATTTCATTTCTTGGTTTAAAAAACAGTATCTTCATTGAAAATTGACTTCTCGTTTAAAACTCACATTTTAATGTTGAATAGTTAAACTAAAATCTTTTTTTGGATGAGAATTCAAATTTTCTTTAATTTGATCGTTTGATTTGAAAATTCATCTGTTTTAGTAGAAACTTCACTCTTCTTTGATAAAAATGCAACTATTTGGTTGAAGATTCAATAATTTTGTTAGAAATTCATTCTTTTTCTTCGAAAATTCAACTGTTTTTTTGAAAATTCAAATATCTTCGAAGAAAATTTACTCCTTATTTAAAAATCATATTCAAATGTTGAAAAGTCAAATAAAAATCTTTTTTGGATTAAAATTCAATCTTGCTCAAATTTGTCTTTTTTATTTAGAAATTCATCTGTTTTGGTAGATATTTCATCTTTCTTTGATAAAAATGCAACGGTTTCTTTGAAAATTAATCTTGTTTGCTTGAGGATTCAACTATTGAGAAACCACTTTTTCGTTGAAGATTCATTAATTTTAGTTAAAAATTTATCTCTTTGGTTGAAAGTTCAACTATTTTGTTGAAAATTGATCTTTTTTAATTGAAAATTTAACTGCGTGGGTACAAGCTGAACTACTTTGTAGTGAAATTTTTTTTTTAAAGAAGGTTTCTGTGGAAAAGTCTATTGAAATCCTTTTGGATGGAAACTCAACTCTTTTTTTGAAAATTCATCTTTTTGATTTAAAAATTCACCTGTTTCAGTAGAATTTTCACTTTTCTTCGGACGAAAATGCAACTGTTGGGTTGAATATTCATCTTTCTTGGTTAAAAAGTCATACTTTTTGGTTAAAAATTCCACAATTTAGTAAAAAATTATTTTATAGCTCACAATTATTATTTTGGTGTCGGAAAGCGAACTGGAATCTTCTTTGGATGAAAATTTAACTACTTGTTTAAAGTTTTTTCATAATTTGTCTGTTGTAATAGAAATATTCCATCTTTCTTGAATAAAAATGCAACTGTTCGGTTGAAAATTCAACTCTTGTTTTGAACATTTGTCTTTTCGATTTCAAAATTCACCTGCTTTGGCAGAAATTACTTCTTTCTTGAAAAAAATGCAACTGTTTGGATTAAAATTCAACAATTTTGTTGAAAAGTCATACTTTCCGACTGACAATTCTGCTGTGTTGTTGATGATTTAACTATTTCGTAGAAAACTTACCTTTTGGTTTAATTTAATATTTTGGTGTTGAAAAGAGGACTGAAATCTTTTCTGGATGAAAATGCAACTATATGGTTGAAAATCAAAATATTCTGTTAAAAAGTCATACTTTTGCTTGAAAATTCTAATGTTTTGTTGAAAATTTAACTATTTCGTAGAAAATTAATTTTTTTATAAAATTCACGGTTTAGTGTTAAAAAATGAACTGAAAGCTTTTCTGGATGAAAGTGCAACTTTAAAAACAAAATTGCCTTTTTTTATTAAAAATTCATTTTTGTTCGGAGAAACTTAGATTTGGTTAGAAAATTCATATTTTGATTTCGAAAATTCATCTGGAATCTTTTCTTGATGAAAATTCAACTTAAAAAAAAAAAAAAATTTCTTTATAAAAATTCATCTGTTTTAAGAGAAATTTCAACATTTTTGGGTAAAAATTCGTCTTTTTTGGATTGAAAATTCATTTTTTTGTTTGTAGAAACGTATATTTTTTTTTAAATTCTTCTTCTTTGCTTAAGAATTCAACTATTTTGTTTGAAAGATTTGGCTGAATCACTTTGCTAACAAATCATTCTTTTTCTGAAGGGTGATATTTTTAGTTGAAAATTCATCCCTTTGGTTCAAAGTTTAACTATTTTGTTGAAAATTAATCCTTTTGAATTGAGAATTTCACTACTTGGGTGAAAGTTAAACTACATTGTTGAAAATTTGAAAAATGATTTCTTACTGAAGCTATATTTTTTGTTTGTAAATTCAATTTTTGTGAAGAAAATTCGTCTTTTGGCTTGAAGGTTCGAGAATTCAGGTGAAATTTTCTTTCATTAGTGAAAAATCTTTATTTGTTGAAAAATTCGTCTTTTTGGTTTTAAAAAACTTTTCTTTTCATAAATTTCATCTTTTGTGATTGAAATGTAAACTATGACACTTTTTGTTCGGAATTTATCTTTTTAGGTTTCTGAATCTTTCGAAGATTGATATACCACTGCAAGTTATCAACATTTTCAGAGTAGGTGAAGGTTTCAGTAACAAATTTGGTGAAAAAAGTTTGTCCAATTACTGGAAGTTGTAAAAGATTTAGAGATAAATAGTCACAAAATTCCAAGTAATAATTTGCAAGAATTCAGATCAAGACTATCAGGATTATCTAATGATTTTGTTACAAATATCAAGTTAGTATCTATTATGGACAACAAATTAAATGAAGAATATAAGTTAACGAATGAATTTTTAAAGAAAAATGCTGATCTCCTGATAACTTGTGCAGATAAAGGTAATATACTATAGCAATTTTGAAAAGTGAATATAACGAAACAATGATGACAATTCTTGATGACAAAAATAGTTTTGAAATAATAGAAAACAACCCTCTCCAAAAATTACAAAATGCCACTTTCAAGATTTTAAATAAATTTAGATTAAATGGATATCTTGGGAACGTGAATAAAAGTGATATAGATACTGTAAATTCAGTTCTTTCCTTATCTTATGGTCTCATTAAAGCGCACAAAGTTGATCATCCACTAAGACCTGTAATATCAACAATAGGTTCTCCGACAAGAAAATTAGAAGAATTACTCAGTAATATCATGAGAAATTAATTACAATTTCAAAAAACTCAGTAAATAAAAGCACAGTTTTTCTTGAACTTATTGAAGGAATTACAATTCCTCATGATTATATCCTTGCTTCTTTCGATGTAATTGCTATGTTCCCGAACATTCCTCTAGATAAAGTTAAAGAATTAATTGAAAAAAGATGGGATTACATAAAACTACACACTGAAATTTCATTAAAAAATTCATTGAAGCAATTGATTTTGTTTTTCATTCCATTTATTTTCAATTTGATAGCAAATTTTATAAACAAAAATTTGGAACACCAATAGGATCTGTTCTCTCACCCATTTTAGCAGAAATTGTTATGGACGAGTTAGAAAATACAGTTTTTAACAAAATGGAAAATTTGATTGATGGAAAATTAGAAAAAGTAGGATTTAAATGCCTTTTCTATGCGAGATACGTCGATGATTCTGTTCTTTGTGTAGAAGCAAGTAAAATCAATATACTACTAGATTCCTTCAACAGTATACATCCCAGATTACAATTCACTTTAGAAATAGAAAAAGAAAATAAGCTTAATTTTTTAGATTTAACTCTGATTAAAACAGATGATGGTAAAATTATAACAGATTGGTACAGAAAACCGTCATTTTCAGGACGAACATTTGAGCTTTTTGTCAAATCACCCAATACAAATGAAAATTGCAATTGTTAAAAATATGGTTGATAGAGCTATAAAATTATCACATAAAAGTTTCCATACAGAGAATATTGAAATTTGCAAACAGATTCATTGAAAAACACATTAACAACAGAGTCCATCAGATTAGTCAGAAAGTGAACAATTCAATCAACACAGAAACTAGAGAATTTGATATATTCAACACGGTTATTTTACCTTATTTTGATAAAATTTCAAAGTCCCTGAGATTTTTACTAAGAGAAATTGGTTTACATACAATATATAGAATTCCATTCAAAAGTAACAGCATTGTTAAATTGGGAAAAGACGTACGTGATAAACTAGAAAAAGAAAATGTTGTTTATAAAATAAAATGTGGGAGTTGCAAGGCAGTTTATATAGGCCAAACTAGGAGACCACTAAGACTAAGGAGACATGAACATCAAAACAATCTTCGAAGGAGTCAGAAATACCATAGAGTGTTGTCAAAACATATGATCTCACATGGACATGAGTTTGATTGGGATGGAGTTAGAGTCCTATATTATTATTATTATTATTATACCATTAAGCCTTTTCCCTTCCGGGGTAGGCGTGACTTGTTCGGTTGGAAAGTAGTGAAATTGGTATATAGGTATGAGGTTGATCGGTATATGGGTATAGGGTGGATGGGTATGTAGGTGTTATGTATAGATGTTTTAGATTGATCTGGAGTTCTCGTGTTATTTATATAAATGACACGTTCACTCCGCAACACTGCTCCGACCCAGGTTGCTGATCAATCTCTCTAGCGATCACCCCAAGTGAGGAGCCTCACAAAATTATTATGTATGGTTCCCCACCTGGGCCCATTAGTATCCAAGGTCTTTGTTTCAGGCATCATTCACTCTATTGTCACTCTGTTTATATACTATTTGTCGCCACATATTTCTGTCCTGGCATACTACTCTAGCTTCATTCACGTCTACCTCTGGGCATTTTGCCATTTACTTTACCTTTATACACTTGCTTGGTCAGTCGTTCATCTTTCATTCTTTCAAGATGTCCGAACCACCTTAGCTGATTTCTTTCCCATATGTTAACTAGTCTCTTCCCTGTACCACATTCTTTGAGGATTGTCTCGTTTCGTACTTTGTCCATCAGTGTTTTCCCGCATATTATGCGCAGAGGTTTCATGCCGATCGCGTTGATTTTACTCCTGTCTTTTTCCTGACAGGTCCATGTCTTGCTACCGTATAGTACAGTCGGTACGAAAATAGAGTTATGTATGGCCATTTTAGCTCTTTTTGATATGTTTTTATTTGTGAGGATGGACCTTGCTCTACCGATAACCTGCTTACCCTTATTTATGCGCCTATCTAATTCCCCATCTATTTTTCCGTCGTTAGTGAATAGACTACCTAGATATACGTACTTGTCAACTTGTTCTAATTTCTCATCATTTAGAACTATGTTGCATATTGTTTTCTCACTTTTTCCCTCGAACACCATGACTTTCGTTTTATTCACGTTAATTTTGAGGTCCATGTTCTTCATGCTTGTATTAAGTTTATTCAACATTCTTTGCAAGTCTTCGACTGATTCTGCCATAAAAATCTTGCCATCCGCGAAAGCCAACCCACGTACCTTGACGGTTTCGAGATCTACACCTTTTTCGTCCAAGAGGGCAGTTCTAAGACACTAAAAAGCCACGAGGACATAACGCATCCTTGTTTCACGCCTTGCATGATATCGAACCATTCACTCTTTTTCCCATTTACCCTTACACTCGCTTTACTACCTGTATATATTGTTTTTATTGCTTGTAGGAGCCCTCCATTCACTCCATACTCTTTAAGGACTTCCCAAAGTTTACTTCTATTTACCGTGTCGAATGCTTTTTCTAGATCGATAAATGCACAGAAGACTTTCTTTCCTACTCTCAAACTTTTTTCTGCGACCTGTCTTAGGCTAAATATCTGATCCGTACATGATCTTCCTGGCATAAATCCACTTTGGACTTCCCATATTTTCTCTTCTGTAATTTGCATTACCCTACGGATAAGTATTTTTGAGTATATTTCACTTACGGTACTTAGTAGGCTGATACCTCTGTAATTACTGCAGTTGCTTTTATCTCCTTTTCTTTTGTATATTGGTACGATAATCGCTTTTCTCCAATCGTCTGGGACTTCTCCCGTTTCGATACATAAATTTATTAATTCGCACAACCTGTGAGGTATGTACTCGCCACCGTATTTAAGCATTTCAGCGCTAATATTGTCTATACCCGCAGCCTTACCGTTTTTCAAGTTCTTAATTATATCGCTGACCTCAGTGACACAGACTTTTTCAATTGGGTTTTCTAATGCATTATCTTCTATGTCACAGTTTTGTTGTCCGACATTTTCACCTCCCAATAGTTCTTTGAAAGACTCTTTCAAAGCGTCAACTATTCCGTCTATATCATATAGCATTTCGCCTTTGCTGTTTCTCATGCTAGCAAACTCTGTACTTTTACTTTCCTTCAACTGTTTATATAATAGTTTCATAATTCCTTCAAAGCAGTTTATTATTTTATTCTCTTCTTCTGTTCTGATTTTCTCTTTACTCTCTTTGACTAGTCGTTTAACTTTCCTATTTTTGTGTCTGTAATCATTTTTAAGTCTAGTTCTCTCCTCATCGCTAAGACCTGTCATGTTCAGCGTTTTATTGTGCGCTTCTTTCTTTTCTTTTTGGGCTGCCGCAATTTCATCGTTCCACCACGCATCGCCAGACTTTCTTCCTACAACCGCTGTACCACATACTTCGGTCGCAGTTTTGACAATGACATCCCGTAATAAAGTCCACGCGCCCTCTATATCTTTATTGCTTATAAGCGCTTCCCACGTTGCCCTATCTATGCTTTCAGTTAACCTCTTTTTAAACTCTGTTTGCACTTCTTGTCTCTGTAAATTTTCAATTTTTATTCGTGTTTGTTTCGTTTTCTTTGTTTTCTTTGTTCTCCATCCCCGCCCTAAGTTTATTTTGCAGACTAAAAGGTAATGATCAGAATTGCATTCGGAACCCCTCATGACTCTTGTATCTTTAACTAGTTCTCTTAATCTTTCATCCGCAATAACAAAGTCAATTATGATATATAATGAAAGAAATCATAGGAAATGAGAATTCATGGAAATTTTATACATAAAAAGAGAGGGAAATAATGCAGTCAATTAAAAAAAAAACTTTCAAAATATAACAAAGCTTTTGATAGTTTTATCAAATTTCTATGGGAAATTTTTTTTTAAATTATAAGGTTCTGTTGATTCTCAATCAAGACAAGTATTATTTGCCATGAAGGATTACTGAAATATTACGGATTGACACGTAGACCCAAAAGTAGTATAAAAAAGACGGAGAAAGAGAAAGGAAATGAGAGTGAGGATGGCTTGGTTGTCTCTTTTCCAATTCTCTCCCTCTTTTTCCTCTATTTATATGGGTAATTGTCAAATTATAGGCAAATTTTAGCACCTACATTGGCAATCACATTGTTTTTAAGAATTAAATATTTCATCACGGAAATTGATCTGATCACATCTAAAAATTTATAATCGAAAAGGGGCAGTTTTGAAAATAAGAAATAATAATGAAATTTGTACATGAAATACGAAAAGTGGATTTGAGGTTGTGAGTTTGATGGAAGAGAGCGCCAGGTTTTAAAAAGTTCAAAAGCGCATACTCTAACGCCTACCATTTAGGGAAATCAAAATATTTATAACCATTTGAATATTTAAAATATTTAAAACTATTAAAGATTCAACATTCACTAAAACTATTTACATGATTTATTATGCAGCCTTTCAAATGTATCAAAATCTATTGATTGCATCGTGTCACACACTCAGCAATAAATCATGCTTCCATTTTTATCAAAATTCAACAGGTGTAGGGCAAACTACATTAAATTACTTATTTTCTGAATATTTCATATTAGAATCTCAGTACCTTTTAGCTGTAGAAACAAATCAACATATAAACAGTCGTACGCTCTGCTAGTGTACCGTACGGGAATGATGCGAGAAAAATGATGAAGTTTAGCCTTTTTGATGTGTAAACATCTTAGACCTCGATATGGGGAGTCGCGCCTGCTTCGAATGAAACCACGACTGCATAGTGTAACGCAGGCGTGTGATACGCACGTTGTGTCTTATGGCACAGACCGGAGGCTCGCTTTTCTTCACCCACAGAAAGGAGCCTTTCGGTCTCTCTCTTTGCCCATCTCTCTCTCTCTCTCTCCTTCTCCATCTCTCTCTCTCCTTCTCTCTCTCTCTCTCTTTTGTTATTGTTTTCTGGATATAAGTGATAGAATTTATTAATCTTCTTCAGGAAATATAATTAGCCTAATTCTAAATGTAGATGCGTAATATAAATGCCACACAATGTGTTCTTTCAGAGAACTCATATCGGTCCGCACCGGTATTTTATAAACAAAGCTTGACTAAGCAGGCAAAGGAGAAAATGCGTTTTAGGAAAGGGGCCGTACGTAAATTACGTAACGGATAATTGACCCTCTCCACCCCCCCCCCCCCCCATGTAACGAACCTTAACAAAATGTTTCTACCCCCTATTGCTGTACGTAATTTATGGTTTCCAGAAATAATAAGATATGGGACGTGGAAATTAGTTGTATTTAAGATAATGCGTGCTGTGCAGGGAGAAAACTTCATTTTCAAAATTTTATGATTTTTCTTCGACCAATTTTTTTTCTTTAACCATTAACATTCAAATCCCATTAACATACATATACAAATCAAAAATTTTGAAATTTATTCCTTTTAAACAAAAAAAGTGACTTTTCTACGATAAGAGATGACTTCTTAAGAAAATACTTAAATTTTATAAAAAATAATTAAATTCTCTACAAACCAATTGAATTTTCAAGGAAATAGTTCAATTTTCAACCTTAAAAGAAAATTCGTAACAAAAAAGTTTAATAGTTGATAGTTCAACCTAGAAGGATGAAATGTAATTGAAAGAAAAATTAATTTCAAAATTAAAAAGACGAATTTTCAACAAATAAAAAGATTTCTCAGTGATGAAAGAAAAAAAAGTTCACCTGAATTGTTGATCCTGAAAGCCAAAATACGAATTTTCTGTGGAAACATTGAATTTTCAACCAGTAAAATAGGAATTTTCAGCAAAAAAGTTAATTTTCAACAAAATAGTTAAATTTTTAACCAAAGAGGCAAAGCTTCATTAAAAACAAATTCAAAAGAATAGTTCAACTTTAACCCACGCATTTAAATTTTCAATTATAAAAAATCAGTTCTCAACTAAATAGTCAAACTTTAACCAAAAAGATGAATTTTCGATAATAACAGTTGAATTTTCATAAAAAAAGGATGCCTTTCTAAAACAATTATTTAATTTTTAATCAAACAGTTGCATTTTCATCAAAGAAAGATCAATTTTCTACTAAAACAGATGACTTTTCAAATCAGAAAGACAAATATTAAAAAATATAGTTGAATTTTCATCGAAAAAATATTTAAATTAATTTTTCTACACAAAATGTGAATTTTTTTAAAAGATAGATTTTCTACGAAATAGGGTAAGTGTGGGTATTACCGTGGATGCTCCTATTACTGCGGTGTCAAAGATAAATAATTATTTATAATGTTTTGAATGTATATAATGCTTTGAAACAATTCAGAACATTATTATGTGATATATTTTTAATTATCATCAATAAATCAACTGCAGTTACTATGTTTTTAACTAATTTGTTGCAATTTGAATCTCCTATTACCAGCTATTACTTCGTATTTGGCACACGACTTTCCTTGTTGCATGTTTTACCGCGGCTTTTCAGGCGTCAACAGGCGCTATATCATAACCTCAAAACTAACCTTACTTAGTCGCCCGTGCGATAATGCCTGTCAGTGTCTCAGTGTGTCTTTCATCTCAGTGATTTTTAATCCATGTTATCAAAAATATAAAACATAATTACAAGCTTTAAATCTCCTAAATTATTGGTAACTTCACTTGAAATAAAATAGCTGTATTACCAGCGCAGTAATGTGGTTACCACGGTAGTTGGCGCGCGGTAATTCATGCAGCCCGCGGTAATATCTACATGGAACATTTTTTTTAGATTCGCATTTTTCTCGTAAATCTAATTTCTTTTCACGTTCTAACGACTGAATTCTATTGATTAAATACCAAATATTGCTTCACGAATTAATGCGTAACGAATTTCCCATTCAAACACTTGTTTTTCATCTTCAAAAGTCGTCTTGATTTTTTCCCCGCTGTAATACCCACACTTACCCTAGTTGATTTTTCAACCAAACAGTTGCATTCTTATCAAAAAAAAATTAATTTTCTACTCAGATAGATGAATTTTTTAATAAAAAATATACATTTTCCAAAAAATAGTTGGATTTTTATCCAAAAAACATTTAAATTTATTTTTCAACACCAAAATATGAATTTCTGTCAAAAAGTAAATTTTCTACGAAATAGTGGAATTCTCAAGCGAAAAGATTAATTTTTGAACAAAACTGTGGCATGTTCAAACAAATAATAAAATTTACAACTAAAAATATCATTTTCAGGAAGAAGCATCTGCAAAAAAAGAAATATAAATACAAAGCAAATAAATTACTCGGAAGAATGTTATATCAGGATTACCGCAAAACTTAATTTTAAAAATTCTCTAATTTTTCCCTAACCACCTTTTCATTTTCCCTGACCATTAATATTCAAAAACCAGAATATTACATTTGTAACATTTTGAACCTAGAATCTTTTATAAGCGGAATATAATAATTTCAAATAAAAGTTGAAAATTTTCTAATCTATTCGGTTTGACAGTTATTTAAAGTTATATAAATCTCGGACTTTTGTAAGATATTTTTCCAAATCCCTGACTTTTTCTTGAATTAAAAAAAATTGTTGTTGGCTAGGTTCCTTTTTTCACTCACCAGTTTTCTTTGTTGCGTAAACTTGAATTCATATTAAATTTCTGTACAATTTCTGCGAGATACTTATTTAATTTGTGAATTTCCGAAAGTTACATACATGAATGAAGGACCCCCCTCCCCCCTTCAATAACAAATCCTAACAAAATCTTCTGACCCCTCCCTCCCCCTTAAGCTGTTACGTAATTTAAGTACGGTCCCAAATAAAATTGTTTAAAGAATGAATCAATGAATTTTTTAAGTGTTGAAAATTATATCAATTTTGAACAATTTTACACCGAGAAAAAAATATTCTTAATTTGAGCTGAAAACTCCACTTCTTCAATCCTCTCAAATTTTTCTCTCCAAAGGAGAATATTCCTCTAGAAATTAGAGGATTTTCCTCTTTTTTTGAGGTAAGAGATGGCAAAAGGTAGGCTTTGGCACTTTCCCCTCAGATTGAGTATAATCCTCTAATTTGTAGAGGAATTACTCTCAAATCAGAACTTGCGCATGCGGAGTTAATCGAGCGTAATAACCTAACTTGTTTAGTGTCAATCTGTTTTGAGTTTGCTGGATTTTCAAGGATGCAATGCATTATTATTATTAAAAAATTGATCAAGAGCTGATTTCGCTGGTAAAAAATTTGGATCTCAGCATGTATGTGCAGTCGTTCTATGTAAGTGAATTTTTAGATTATGCGTTTCTTTATGCATGTGGTGTAGAAATTGTATGATTTCTTCATTGCTATAATGTTCTTTCCTCTATTACCGTATAACAATACTCGCATACATTATACGTTTATGTTTGTTGTTCTTCCTTCTTAAGAGAACAATGTATTAAGTATCAAAAAATTAAAAAAAATGGCAAAAATGCCGCTTCTGTTAACCAAAATTTTAGAACTGCAACTGGTTGGTGATTTGGCGATTTCGTCAGAACAATTAGAGTGCATAAATTCAAGAAGAACGTTTCGTCACCGCAATATTCGATAATGTTTAATGCAATAAATTCGATAATGTTTAACGCAAAATAAAAATAATCTTGATAAGGATTCAGACCTGATTTGAAATATTTTGATTTAACAATAAATATCAATAAATTGGACACAGGAAGAGGCCACATGCATCAAGTATTATGATAAGTTAATTAATTGTATAAATATTAATCAGTGTTAAGTAATTTGAATGAATTTTCATATTATTTTCATTGAAAATGTATATGTATTTATTTGAAAGAAATCTAGCCTATATAATCTATCATCTTCAGAAGTAGATGAAATTCTCTCCAAATGAGAGGATTACATTTAAAACGAATTAGAGGATCCTCTTCAATTGAGAGGATTTTTCCTGTTCCTTTAGGAGGATCCTCTTAATTTGAGAATAATCCTCTTCAAAAGAAGACAATCCTCTCAAATCAAGAGGAATAATTTTCATACCATATTGTAGAGGAAAAATTGCATCAAAAAAAGAGGAATACTCTCAAATGAAGAATATTTTTTTCTCGGTGTAACTTAAAAACAGTACAATTTAGTGATTATAAGTTGTTTCTTGAAAATATCGTAAATGAAAAATGTAATTTACAAATGAAAAATAAAAAAAAAATGAAAAAATGAAAACTTTCAAATTATGAATATATTAATTAAAATGTTTTTGAAAATTAAAAAAAGATTTGGAAGTTTCAATCGGATGCATACATTTAATTAATTACGTAGGGCATTCAAATTGAAATAGTTAAATTTTTAACGTAAAAATCTATAAATTATTTAATTATAAACAGATTCAGAATCGCCTTATTTGCTTTATGTAAGATTTCAATTTCAGTCAACGTTTACCGAAGATGTTTACACATAAATCTGTCTTGGGTCATAGTTTAGGACGCACGTGATTTATTTAATATGCATAACAAAAATAACAGATTTTATTCATAAAAAGTCACATACAAATGGAAGAAAACACCGCTGAGCAAGTAGCAGAAAGGTTTTTATATATTTTTTTCATTCCGAAACTGGTTTTTAACGCACGTACGGGAATGACGTTTTTGTTGTCAAAATGAACTTTTCAGTTTTAATATCGGATTCGTAAAAAAAAGAGTTATTATTTTGGGCTCAATTTTATAGAATCCTGTATCAAATGATACGCTTAATATTTCTGTATTTATCACTCAAGCGTAAATACAATATTTTACTAGTAAAAAATGACGTACGGTAATGACGTCTGGAATCACGAAAATCGATAGACACACTTTAAGGTTTTACAATATTATTTATTTAAGTTGATGAATGTGCACGCATTAAATTTGTGTTCATCTAAAGCTTACAAACTTGATACGTTAAGAGTTTTCCGGGTTACAGTCTAAAAAAAGGAGAAAATGAGTTCATCCTTGTGCAAAGTGAGGTTGGGACGCCGTACGGTAATGACGTTTTGGGTGCTCTTATATTAAATTAAAGTAAATATGAACAGAAAAGCAAACAAAGAACTGACCATTTTTTATATGATAATAATAAGCATTTATTAAACATAAAAAAAATCAGTACGAGTTTCTGAGTTAATGCTATATTACTGGGACTTTAAGTTTGCCTTCAATTTGACAATTACCCATATACTTGTCTCTAATGAGCCGATTAAAACGTTGTTTGGAAACATATTTCAAGGCCATTCTATGCAGTTCTTTTTGCATATATTGAGCTTTTCAAACATATTTTTTCAAAATAACTGATCTTTAGTTTCATAATGTTTCTGAGTTTTTTCGTTCAAAAATAGAATTTTTGCACCGATTGACTTGATAATATTGTGTTTATAATTTTCTTCTTAAAAAATCTTTTTCAATCTTTTTACTTCCAGCAGGGTAGAAGGGTGAGAGGGGAGGGGGTCTCAGAAAGGGCCTATAATCCGTTACGTAATTTAAGTAAGGCCCCTTTCCAGTTTCTTGAACTTTGTGAATCGCAAACTTTCAACGCAACGTTGCATACCCCAACTGGAATCTGGAATCTGGACCCTTGTACTTTCGGTTTTCGTTAAAAACCTACTAATTGGAAGACGATAAAAAATGAGCGCCTTTTAACCAGAAATCGGAACCAGCCTCGGGGTGCATTTAAAATATTTCAACTCAGCCTCTATAGTGTATCTAATTGACGAAAGACGTCGATTTTGTTCACTGTGCTCGGTGGCTCCGCGCAAGGTTGTCCAATTAGAAGATTTCTTTGTGGAAGGGTCCCGACTCTTCTGTTCAGATGCGAGTTTCATTAGGCGAAAAAAAGGAGGCTCGCGGTCTCCCCTCAGTCTCCCCTTTTTCAGGCTCCCCCTTTTGGACCCTCTAACGATTTACAGAACAAGCCTTTCTCTCAAATTAGCAGAGTAAACACTGCAGGCAATTCAAATCGTTTCAGAGTCCAAGTTTTTCCGAGAGTTCTCTCTCCAAATTTATGAGAAGATTTATTTTTTTGCAATTATGAGAATTGATTTTCGCCGATGCTCTTGAGTAAGGGGCCGTACTCAAATTACCTAAATTTAAAATCTTCAATTTCATTAATTTATTTCCAACAATAAAATGTCTTTCTACTACAAAAAATGGATTTTTAACAAAATGCTGGAATTTTCAACAAAATAATTAAATTTTCAAGACAATAGTTGAATTTTCTACTAAAAAATCTAAAGTTCCAACAAAACGGGTCATAGTTTCTATTTCAAGCAAAAAACGTGAAATTCATTTTTTTTACAAGTTTTTCAAAACCTGAAAGTCAAATTTTCAAGGAATGAAGATTTTTCACTAAAGAAAGAGAATTCTACATAAATTGATGAACCGTCCAACCAAAAGACAATTTTTTTCTACAAAAATTTAATTTACAAGCTAATAATATGATTTCAGCAAAAAATTATTTTTCTACGAAACTGATGGATTTTTACCCATCAAAAATGAAATTATAAAACAAGAAAATAATTCTTCTTCCAAAAAAAGGAGAATTTTCAACTGAAAAAAAAATCAATTCAAAAAAAATGGAAAAGTTACATTTTCAGATCAAAAATTAATTTGAAGCAAAAAAAGAAGACTTCTCTACTAAACAGTGGAATTTTTAACCAAACACATAAGCCTCCAATCAAAAAAATAAATTTTTAACAATGTAGCTTAACTTTTATCCAAGTAGTTAAATTTTCAATTTGAAAAAATTAATTTTCAACCAAAAATTTGCATTTTCATTAAAAAAAAAAGAAATTTCTATCAATTCTATCTATCTCAATCTAAAAAGACGAATTTTCACCCAGAAAGGATACTTTTTAACAAAATTGTTCAATTCTCTACCCAATAGCTGCATTTCTATCAAAAAAAGATGACACTTCTCTGAAAAAAGATAAATTTTTATTCAAAAAGAAAACAAGTTTTCAGAAAATAGTTGAATTTTCATCCAGGAAAGCTTGCAGTTAACTTTCCAAGATCAAAATATGAATTTTTTAACAAAAAATAAGTTTCTACGAACAAAATTTAATTTTGCATCCAAAAAGACGAATTTTGTTTGCATAATATTAATTTTTAATAAAAAGTGAATTTTCTTTCTACGAAACAGTTGAATTTTAACAAAGCAGTAGAATTTTCAACCAAAAGTATGGCTTTTTAACAAAATTGTTGAATTTTAAATCAAAAAGTTGCATTTTTATCTAAGGGAAGGTGTAATTTCTGCTAGTGCAGGTGTATTTTGAAATCAGAAAAATAAATTTTCAAAAATGAGTTGAATTTTCAACAATTTTCATTCAAGGAATATGAAATATTTCTTTTTGAAACGAGATGAATTTAGAAAAAAAAGCTTCAAAAAATAATTAAATTTTCATCTGAAGAAGATTCCAGTTCACTTCCCAACACCAAAATAAGAATTGTAAACTACAAGTTAATTCTCTGCTAATCATTCGAATTTTTAACCAAAAAGTATGAATTTTTAAAAAGGTTGTCAAATTTTCAACCAAACATCCTTTATCGAAAAGGATTTCAATAGACTTGTCCACAGGAGAATATAAATTTTAAACAAAAATTAAATTTTCTAGGAAATAGTTCAGTTCTCAACAAAAAAGTTCCATCTTTTTCCAAGAAAGATGCAATATTCCTACTAAAAAAGATGAATCTTTAACTTAAAAAGACAAATTTTCAGAAAAAAATTTGTTATTCAAAAAAGATTACGGTTGGCTTATCCGCAATAAAATATGAATCTTAAACAGGAGGTTAATATTATTAGAATAATATTTTTAACGAATTGTGAAAATTCACAATTTTATTTAAAAATTTCTTTGTTCGAAAATGTAATTATTTGTTTGAAAATTATTTTTTTTGTTGAAAGTTAGTTATTTGGTAGAAAGTAATTCTTCTAACTCAAAATTTAACGTATTTCAATTGACTATCCCATAGTTTAAGTTGAAAATTTATTTGTTAAGTTGAACATTTCAGTTGAAGATTCATTGTTCTAGTTGAAAACTCATCTTTTTGGTTCAAAATTCAGCTATTACTGTTGAAGATTCATAATTTCAGTTGAAAATTCATCACTTCGTTTGAAAATAGAACTATTTTCTTGAAAATCCGTTATTTTTTGTTAAAAATTAATTTGTGCAACTAAAAGTTGAATTATTCCATTTTTAGTTGAAAATTGATATTTTTAGTGCAAAATTTGAATTTTTGTTTCAAAATTCATTATTTTACAGTTTATTGCTCTGTTGTGCTAAAGGGTTTTGAGAATGAACGTCATGAATTAAAAAAAAACGGGAAATTGCCAGGAATTTTAAATCGTCAGCCGAATCGCACCCCTGAGTGGAAACTTCGTCTTGTTTGGTAAGAAATATATCTTTTTGGTTACTTTTTTGCTATATTATTGTTGTTTTTCGATTACTTCTTTGAGAGAAGTATGGTCACTATTTTCCTATTTTTTGAAGCTTGAGCAGTTCCGAGCCCTGGAATAGTCATCTGGAGTTCGTCAGTGGATCAATCCACGCGTCTTGAAGACGCCAACAATTACATCAAATTCAGTACTGTTATATTTCCAATATGAAAATAAAACCTCTTAGAAACAGGGTAAATGAATTTGTGAAGAAAACTAAAAACGATATTGGTGGGTCATGAAAGGTTCATTATTTTGGCAACTCAGGTGTCTCGAAGACGCGAACAATTGCATAAAATGCAGTACTGCTATATTTCCAATGTCAAAAAAAACTTTTATAGACAAGGTAAATAGTTTATTACATAATTTAAAAACGATACTGGGAGGTCATAAAAAGTTCTTCAATGGGGCAATAAATGCGTCTCGAAGACGAGAACAAATATATCATATGCAATACATTCTGTTGTATTCTCCATATTAAAAAAAAATTCTCATATCATGAAGAGAAACAATATATGTTTTCAATTTATAAATCGGTATTGATAGATCATAATAGATCATAGAAGGTGCATCAGTAGATCATTTGTCATGTCTCGGAGACGCGAACAAACATGTCGGATGCTGTACTGTAGTATTCCTAATATGAACCAAGTTCTACTCATATAAAAAAATAGACAATTTTTTTGAAACGTCATAAATCGGTGCTGGTGGGTCATAAAAGGTTAAAAAATAGATCAATCGATGCGTCTCAAGGACGTGAACAAATACGCTACTTGCAGTATTGTTGTCATTTCAATATCAAGGGCATTTTTCTTGTACAAACAGAATAAACAATTTTTTTTTAACTTAAAAAATTGGTACGGTTAAGTCATGACAGTTTCAACAATAGATTGATGGATGCGTTTCGAAGACGCGAAGAATTACACTGAATATCGTGTTGTATTTTGAATGTCAACCAAATTTTTCTTATACGAAAAAGATTTTTTTTCAAATCTGTAAACTAAAAAAATCCTTTTTCAAATGACCGATCCAGTTGAAAATGACTTTTATTCATTAACTCATTTCAATCTTTCCCTCGAATATGGTGAACAAAAAAAGTTACACACACACGCATAATTATGTACATTTTCCGAAAATTGCATTTTCGAGTTTCTGGGGTCGAATTGTATTGAAATATGTCAAAAAAGTAAATTTGAAAATTATTGAGGTCGAAAGAAAGGCTACGTCTTTTCTTCTTTCTAGTTTGAAAATTCAACTTTTGCAAATTATTATTTTTGGTTAGGAAGTGATTTTTAACTGAAATTTTAAACGTTTCATTTTTTGTACAAGATTATATTTTTTGCTTGAAAATTTATATTTTGGTTGAAAATTCAAAATTTTTGTTATAAATTCGTTTCTTCGGCTACAATTGATTTTTTAACTGTTATTTTGAAAGTTTCATTTTCGTTAGAAATTTGTCTTTCTTAGTTGAAAATTAATGTATTTCGTTAAAATTTCGTTTTTTTTTGTAGAGAATTGAGATTATTGCTGGACAAATCGTCCTTTTATTTGAAAACTAAACTATTTTGTTGAAAATTCAACTCGTTGGTTTAAAATTCATCATTTTCGTTGAAAATTCAACTATTTGGTTGAAAATTCATGTACTTTTTGAAAATTCTTATTTTTTGGTAGAAAATTAGTCTCCTGGCTTAAAAACTTATCTTTCATGTTTTCAATTAAAAATTTTAATACTTTATTTTTCAATAAATTTATTTTTATTAATTGATTATAATAGTAATTATTATTAATTATTTTATTAATCATTTATCTTCTTTTTTGAAAATTCGTATTTTGGTTTAAAAATTCAATTTTTTGTTTGGAAATTATCCTACTTTTTTCAAAGTTACACAATTTTGTTCGAAAATATCCTTTTTGGTTGAAAAGTCAACTGTTCTCTTGAAAATTATTTTTTTCAAATGAAAGTTTAACTACTCTATTTTTTATTGGAAATTTATTTCTGTTATTAGAAAATGCAACTATTTGGTTGAAAATTTATCGCTTATATTTGAAAAATTAATTGCTTGTTTGAAAGTTCATGCATTTTCTTAAAAATTGGTCATTTGTCATCCTTTTCATTAAAAAATCAACTATTTTCTTAGAAAATTAAACTATTTGATTTACAATTACCACTTTTCTTGAAAATTCATGTATTTTGTTAAAAAATCGGAGATGCATAATGTTAGTTGAAAATTCATTTATTTGACTCTAAATTTAAATATTTTGTTAAAAATCCGTTTTTTATAACATATTCATTTTTTAATTTGAAAATGTTGCTATTCCATTTCTGGTTGAAAATTGATCTTCTTTAGTTGAAAGTTCATATATTTTTCAGAAAATTCGTCTTTTTCGGTGGGAAATTAATATTCTTGTTCAAAATTGTATGATTTGGGTTAGAAATTCAACTTTTTTTTTTTTAATTATTCTACTTTGTTAAAAATTAAACAATTTTGTTGAAAAGTATTCTTTTTGGTGGAAAAGTCAAGTTTTTTACATAAAATTTGCCTTTTTGCTTGGAGATTCATTTTTTGGTTGAAAATATCAACAGTTAGAAATTTTTTGTAAGGTTCATCAAAAAATTTGAAATGATTTTCTTTTATGAAAAATGAACATTAAGAAAAAAGTAAAAAATGATTTTAAACAAAAATTTTGTAATTTTACAAGATTACAAAATTTGAAAAAATCGATTAAGTTCAAAAGATATCTAGATGTTTTTAATAGATTCAAAAATTATTTAGAACTCAAAAAGATTTCCAAAATTGAAAAAAAATGTATGTAGATTTTTGTAGATTACTAAAAAAAAATCTTTTAATGAATTTTGAACGATTTCAGTAGAAAGAAAAATTATTTCAAGATTCCTACGAAAATTTTACATGACTTTTTATTTTTAAAACATTAATTTTTCATGGAAATATTTTGAAATATTTTTAAAATTTTCAGGAAAGAACTTTTTGCTTTTTTGCATTATTCAGAGTTTTCAAACACTTTTAGGAAAAATTTGAATCATTTTGAATTATATTTAGTAGACCCAGAAGTTTTGAGTAGGCTGAAAAATAATTTAATGTTTGAAAATATTTCAAAATTTTTGTTAACCAAATGTAGATTTCTGAAGATTTCAAACAAAATTGGAAGCCTCTGAAGAATTTTAAACGTTTCAAAAAAGTAATTCTTTTTAAGATTCCTGGGAAATCTTGAAATGATTTCTTATTTAAAAATAATCATTTCCAAAGAAAGATTTAAGATTTTTTCAATGCACTTTTGTCTAAGCTATGATTTGATAATAAAAATATTTCTAAAAATTTGGAAAACAATTAAAAATACCATTTTTTAATTTCCAAATATTTTAGAAAAATTTATAGAAAAATGTATGTCAGTTCAAAAGTTAATAAGGAATTTTCAGAAGTTTTTAGAAGATTAAAAATCTTTTGAAATTTGTGAAGATTTCCGAAAATTTATCAAATATTTTTGAATTCCTTTGAAACTTCTAAAAGTACTCAATATCTCTGAAGCTGACTCAAATTCTTCCTAATATTTTGCGAAATAAAAAATTCTCTATATAATTTTATAGTTTTTTTTTTTTTGACAGATCTGAACCCTAAGAAAATGGTTTCGAATTCTCTCAAGAATCTTAGGAAAATTATATTTATGTAACTTTGAAAACAAGCTAAATATTATTTATTATTTTTGTTTAACATTATTTTTATTTTTATTCATTTTTATTTATTTTTATTTATTTTTATTTATTTGTTCTCTTAAACAATTTCTGTGGCAACATCATGAGCAAATAAATTTGATATTTGATGCGCATAATATTTTTAAATTTCAAAATTGTCGCGCATATGTGGTTTATAATGAGATTAAAATATCTGTCAGTATAACCGGAATATTGAAATATTTCGTGAAAGCAGATTAGCATAAATTATCGCCACCTCTCATCACATCTCCATCATAATAACATTTTCGATGATACCTGCCAACGTGGTGTTACTTCCATTCGACTTCATAAATAAAATAAATTTCCATTAAATTTCAATGTTTATATTAACCAATATTTAACAAAATAAAAGATAATTGGACCAATTTTTCATGCAAGTAAAATTAATAAACCACTCGTAGTGCACCTGACTAAAGTTGAATAAAATCGTTTTCATTCCACGAAATGTTCACTTGAATAATATCGAGATTCTACGCCCAACATCAATTGAATCAATTGAAAATTAATTAAGTGAAAGATTGATTAAATTAAATTTATTAAATTAGTTTCCATGTTTACTAAGGGGTCTCTGAAAAGGAAATATATAGGTAACTGACGACGAAATTATTCTTTTTTAACTCCTAAGGCTAATGAGGTTGATTAATATTGAAAAGTTGTCGAAAATTATAATAATTATAATTAATAATTAATAATAATTATTATAATAATTCAGACTAGATGAAGCTATAAATTAAAAATGTTTGTGGTAAAAAAAAAAGATTACCTCTTTTCGCTCCGCTGGGATTCGAACGCCAGGCCAACTGATTGCCGGTCAGGTGCTTTACCATTAAGCTAATAGAGTGATCGGAAGGAGAATCCTTTTCCTAAAACATGCTTTCTTTTGCAAGTTGTTACGTTTCGATTCAAGTCAATTTTTATTATGAATTAATTTTTTTTTATTATAAATTTATTATAAAATAATAATAATATTTTTGGTTAAAACATCAACTATTACATATTTCGTTGGAAAATTATCTTCACTGGTTTAAAATTCAACTCCTTGGTTAAAAATTTCACTGCTTTGTTAACAATTAATTTTCTTTGGCTTCAGATTTATCTCTTTGGTTAAAAATTATTTTTCAACTAAATATTTCAACTGAAAATTTACTTATTCCAATTTTGGATGAAAATTCATCTTTTTTAGTTGAAAATTCGTCTTTTAGGCCGAATGAAAATGAATTGGTTTTGCTTGAGGTTTTGTAGAAAATTTGTTTCAATTTATTTTTCAACTAAAAATTCAACTATTTAATTTTCGCTTGAAAAGGAATCCTTTTTAGTGAAAAATTTAATTTTTTGTTTAAAAATTCATCTCTTTGGTTGACAATAAACTTTTTTGCTGAAAATTCAACAATTTGGTCGAATTTTCGTTTCTTTCTTGACTGAAAAATGTTTCTTTGTTCAAATTTCAATTCTTTTTTTTTTAATTTATCATTCTGGGGTGACATTCTTTTCAGAAAATCTTTCTTTCGTTTAAAATTCAAATTTTTGGTTGCAAATCAGATTATTTCGATGAAAACTTCACTTTTTTTCAATTCGTTTTTTTTTTTTTGGTTAAAAATTAATCTATTTTGACAAGTGAAATATCAACCATGACATTTTTCGTTGAAAATTAAATTTTTTGTTTGAAAATGTAACTATTCCACTGTTACCTGGAAATTTTTCTTTTTTATTTCGAAATTCCACTAATTGATTGAATTTTTAACTTTTTTGTTGCAAATGGATTTTTTTGTAGAATATTTTTTATTTCAGTTGAAAATTCACCTCATTCGTTACAAATTTAACCAATTTGTTGGAAATTCCTTGGTTTAAAATTCAACCAGTCGGTTAAGAGTTTTGGTAGAAGATTCACCTTTTTTAGTTGAAAATTCGTCTTTTCATTTTAATGAAAATTCATCAGTTCTGATTGAGAAATCATTTTGTTAAAAAATTGTTCTTCTTTGGTTAAAAATGATTATTTTTTTCTACTGAAAATTCAACTATTCAATTTTTAATTTTTAATTAATCTTGCTTAGTTTAAAATTCAACGATTTGGTTAAAAATGTATGTATTTTATTTATATTTGACTTTTTTGGTAGAAAGTTAATTTTCTTCCATCAACAATTTATTTTTATAGTTGAAAGTTGAAGTGTGCGTAGCCTATTAAGGGGTTTCGTAGCCTACTAAGACGTAAGTCGTTCACCCTCTCCCATACTTCTCTACCCCCACTCCCCATCAGTACCCATACTTCCCCTCCTCCCATACTTCAACCTTCGCTCCCCTTCCTTCCTCAACTTCTCCCTCAACTACTTCCTCCTCTCTTCACTTTCCACCTAATTTTCCCTTACTTCCCCTACTCCTCCTTAATTCCCCTCACTTCCCCTAGTTCTGCTCCCCTCATTTTCCTGAGTTCCCTGAGTTGTGAGTTGTGATTTTTCTGTGGTGAGTTGTACGTTAGAAGTTCCCCTAACTTCCCCTTCTTGAAGGAAAGTACAGCAGACCGCCACCTGACCGATTAAGGTGCTTTGAACGAGTCGGTTTTTCTAATTATACAAAATACAGTTACAAGGATGAATTGTTTGATGTAATATTTTTGCCATGCAATCCAAACTTATACATGTGCATGACTAGAGTCCTTTTTTCAAAAAAATGGTCTGGCTTTTTTTTTGTTAACTGAAAATATGTTGAATTTTCTGCGCCTGGAAGCGGGCAACATGCCACTGGAAGTGTACCCATGGTGGACCGAAAACAGGCGCCCATTTCGAAGGGCATTTTAATTAACCAAAAAAAACAACAACAAAAAACACCATTTTCCAAAAAAAAGGGCTCTAGACATGCACATATATAAGCCTTCAGATTATGTGGTAAAAATATTACATAAGAAAAATTATCCTTGTAGCCGTATTCTGTATTTCTCAGAAAACTGAAACACTTGCAGCATCTTCAATGCATTCATTCGAATCCATGTGCATGTCTAGAGGCTTTTTCCCCAAAATTAATCTTGTCTTTTTTCTGTTAATTGAAAAAATGTTCAATTTTTTGCGCCTGGAAACGGGCAACGCGCCACTGGGAGTGTGCCAATGTTGAAACGAAAACAGGGGCTTATCCCAGGGTGCGTTTCAATTTAAAAAAATAAAAAACAAGAGCATTTTTTGAAAAAAGGGCTCTGGTCATGCACACATATAAGCCTTCAGACTACATGGTAAAAATATTACATAAAACGATTCATCCTTGTAGCCGTATTTTGTACCATTCTAAAAATCGACTTGTTCGAAATACCTTAAGGGTTTCTGCCCAGGGCTACGAAAAACTAAAAATAAAAGAAGGTAAAAAAGAAAGTACAACACTGATTTTCTGCAGTTTATTGCAAATGAAAACATTTCGAAAATCGCTGTCCATGTTAATAATGCGTCTGTCGTAAAAACTCTTTTTTTCTTACTTTCTGGAGGTTCCCCTACTCTTATGTTATGGCCATTAAAATGCGCGACGATTCTCAATCTAAGTACAGCGATGAATTTGTAAATGGCAATGACAATGTTACAAGTTGGTAGTAAATAGACGCTAGTACGAGCGTTTACAGACTTTTTAGGTACGAATATCACGTACTTGTAATTAAAGGCGTGTGGCGGAAGTGTGATGTATTCGTTGCATCCACACACTTTATGTTCGTTAGTAAATATAAGCAGAATTGCGGAGTCAACGGGCGGAAGTTCATGGAAGTGTCCACCATCAATCTTGCGCAGAGAGTTACGACGCTGGCTCTGTAATTTCAAAACAATGGATTATTTCAAATTAAAATTCGGAAAAAGTTACTCAATTATCATTTTTGTGTCATAAATGATGAATCTCTTTGGTGTAGTTTTTCATTAGGAGGGATGCTTCAAATTGTTTGGAAAAATGCACGACTGTATTCCATATAGTATACAAAAATCTCGTCACCGTTGATAATTTATAGCTCTCCCTAAACTTTTACTACCCTTCTTACACCCCTGCCCCTCGCAGCTGGCAACCCTCCTTGAAACTCCACCCCTTAACGCTGGCAACTCTCTTTACAACCCTTGACCCTTAAGGTGCTTCCCCGGCCTTGATTTCTAGCCCATTACAAGTGTCAGCTTTTCTTCTACAAGGATGGATTGTTTGATGTCATATTTCAACCACATAATGTGAAGGGCCGAATACAATTCCGCTTAAAGCCCTTTTTCGAAAAATGATTGCTTTCTTTTTTTTTTCAATTATTCGAAAATGTGCTGGATTTATGCACCTGCGAAGAAGCAACCCGCCACCGGGAGAGTACACATGATGATCCGAAAACAAGGGCTTCCTGTCTCTTTCCTCTTTATCATGGATACTCTGCCGCTGGTGGGTTGCTCATTCCCAGGCGCAAAAATCCAGCATTTTTTTTATTAATTAAAAAAAAAACAAGACCATTTTTCAAAAAAAGTGGTCTAAGTGGAATTATATATTGCCCTTTAGATGATGTGGTTAAAATATTACATAAAAAAATTCATCCTTGTAGGAGAAAAGTTGTAATTTGTAACAGATGGGCCCGGGGAAGCACCTTAACTCCTGAAACGCTTCTTACAGCTCAAGGAGCGTCCGCATATTACGTGAGGCTATTTTGAAGGATTTTTGACTCGATCCTTCCCTTGTGACAATTTGTGAAATTTCACCCCCCCCCCCCCCCCACATCCCCACCCACAATATAAACGTAATTTTATATTATGTTATATTATTATTGTATATTTTAAAAGATTAAG
>CAKNXH010000794.1:123612-142763 GCA_932178445.1 Andricus quercusramuli | reverse complement strand
TTTATATTATGTTATATTATTATTGTATATTTTAAAAGATTAAGGGTTGTCCAATCCATAGGCTAAGTTACCAATTTTATAATTCTTTTTTTTTTAGCTGTTTTCAAGAAACTTCCTCTTTTTCTCATTTCATTGCTTTAATGTGAACTGCGTTAATAAAACTCAATAAGAAAATCTAACTATACTTCGTTATAAGTTAATTTTTAATTGTTTAAAAATTTCAACTACTCTTCTTAAAATTCGATTTTTTTTGGTTGAAGATTCGCCTGGTGGTTGAAAATTTAACTTCTCGGTTGAAGATTCATCTTTTTAGATTTAAAATTCATGTACCTTGTTGAAAGTACATATATTTTTTTGATAATTCTTCTGTTTCGGAAGAACATAAAAATTGATCATGTTTTGTTCAAAATGTATACATTTTGCTGAAGATTTGTCCTTTTCAAACTGAAATCTTGTTTGGTTAAAAAATAAATAAAAATGTTTCAAATTATAAATTTTTGCAGAATTGTTGAATTTTCAATCGAATAGTCCAATTTAATCCAAAAAATATGGAATTCCTACCAAAACAGACGACTTTTCGAAAGAAATAGACTAATTCCAAAAAAATTTAATTTTCTTTCAAAAAGGTATAGTTTAATGTAACAAAATGGTTAAATTTTCAAAGAAAAAGGATGACTTTTTAACAAAATTAGTGAATTTTTAAACAATCAGTGGCACTTTTATTCAAGAAAGATGCCATTTCTACTAAAGTGGATAAATTTTTTAATCAAAAAGACAAAATTTCAGAAAATAATTAAATTTTCATCCAAAGAAGATATCAGTTGACTTTTTAACGCCAACATATGGATGAAATTTTAACAAAATTGCAAAATTTCAAACAATAATTGAATTTGATTCAAAAAAAGTGAAATTTCTACCGAAACAGATCAACCTTTTAATTGAAAAAATACAAATTTAGCCAAGAAATTTGCAATTTCTTCTGAAGCGAATATATTTTTGAATTTAAAAAAAAAAACGAATTTAAAAAAAATAGTTGCATTCTCACTACGTGGTCGAAAGTGAAACTAGTCTTTTTAAAATTGGATTTTTTGGTTGAAGATTCACCTGACTGGGTGACTATTTAACTATTTTCTGGAAAATTAATCTTTTTATTTGACAATTTAACTACTTGGTTGAAATTTTTTTTGTCAAAAAGTGAAAATTTTGGTCAAAAATTCAACTATTTGATTGAATTTTGAACCCTTTTTCAGAGAATTCTTTGCTTTGGTTGAAGGTTCATTGTTTCAAATGAAAGTTTATCTCTTGTGTTCAAAATTGAACCAGTTTGCTTAAAATTCTTTTTTTGTTTTATTTGAGACTTAATTTCGTTCACTGTAAATGTAACTATTCCATTTTCGGCAGAAAATTGATATTTTAAATAGAAAATTAATATTTTCTTGTTCAAAATTTACATAGCTTGTGAAAAATTCATCTTTTTCAAATTCTAATCTTCTTTATTTAAAATATGAAATAAAATATTACATGCTACGTTAATTTTTTTTTGAAAAATTCACCCCTTGATTTACAGTTGTACTGCTTTGTGAAAAATTAATTTTTTTGGTTGAAGATTCATCACTTTTGTTGAAAACTCAACTATTTGGTCCTAAGTTCACTTTTCTCCAAATTTCAACTGTTTTGCAGAAAATTTGTCTTTTTGGCATGAAAATTAAACAATTTGGTATAGAAAATTAAACTATTTTGTTGAAAAGGAACTTTTTTGTTGAAAATTCATATTTTGTTGAAGGTTTATTACTTTAGTTGTAAACTCAACTATTCGGTCGTGAATTACCCTTCTTTTGTTGAAAATTGACCCTTTTGCAGAAATTTTTTTCTTTTTTGGCATGGAAATTTAACAATTTGATACAGAAAATTAAACTATTTGGTTGGAAAGGAACTTTTTTGTTAAAAATTAATTTTTTGTTCTTGAAAATTCGTCTATTTGGGTAAAAAATAAATCTTGTTTGTTGGAAATTCATATTTTGGTTGATGATTCAATTATTTTATTGAATCTTTTCCATTTTTAGTTGAATTTAACTGATTACAAATACTTTTTCTTTCTGCTATTGTTGAAAATTAATTTTTTGAACTGAAAATTTAACGATTCTATTTTTTATGGTAATTTGTTCTTTTTTAGTTGATTTTTTACCTATTTCATATAACAAATTGAACTTTTCATCTTGAATTTATTGGAATTTTGTTCTAAATTCGTCTATTTAGGTAAAGAATTAATCTGCTTGACAGTTGTGGGCTCGAGGTCTGGTGGGCCCTGGCGCCGCCAGGGTACTTTTTTCGAAGCACTGGCGGCGCACAGTGGGACAAAAAAAGCTTCTGTGGACAAATCAATTTTCAGAAAGAAATACTCATCTGTTTTAAACGTTTTTTGTTTGAATTGAAGTGTAATAAATTCTGCATCGACACAGCGGAGAACATTTATTGAACATTTTCTGAAAAATGTTATATTTAATGAACAAAATAATGTTTTTTTACTTTTTAAAACTGTCATTTAAAAAAAAAAACAAAAAAAGAAATATTTTACCGAAAATGGTCTAGATGGGGCAAACACTCATTCAAAATGATTTTTAGCAGTATTTATTTGATGGAACAAAAATTCGAATTGTTATAAACAAATTATTGGCCAAAGCCATATGTTCTCTGTTTGCCACATTTACATTCACTAAACCAATATTTTCAGGAGAAAATATAAATAAAATGATGTTAACTGAGAATTAGAAAACGTTAAATATTAATTCATAGTTGCATTTTACAATTTAATAAACAATTAGGAAATAAAGGCATTTTTAATTAGATAGATTCAGATTTTTAGCTGTTTAATGTCTTCTAATTTCCATTTTACATTACTTTAATTTCATTTTCACCTAAAAATATTGGTGAATCCAATTTTTTATAAATAAACAAATATGACGAAAGAAGTCAATTTTTTTCTATTTGACGTTATCGGTGCTTGTTAATAATAGGAAAGTTGTTGTAATCGCCTACGTTTCATATATTTTCATTAGATAAAGATGAAATAATGAAGAAAAAATATTTTTATAAACAAATTATTTGTTAAAAATGTGTTTTCTGTAATTTTCAATTATTTTACGTTTTTGCAAGTTATATTGCAAGAGATTTGCATAGAAACAATAATATAACGAAAAAATTACCTTAATATCATTCTTTTTAATATTATAAACAAATTTAATAAATTAATTCATTATTCAGGCATTTGTCGAGAGAAAATTCGTTATTTTCGATGTCGGTTTTTCTTATATTATGATGACTTCAGCAAAATTCGTGTTTTTTTGATAAATTTGATTATTTTTTTCAACAAATTCAATAAACCAAACGCATTATTTAGGAATTTGTCGAGAGAAAATTTGCAGTTGAATTTTCATACAAAAAGGATGACTTTTTAAAAAAAATTATTTAATTTTCAATCAAACATTTGCATTTTCATCCAAAAAAGAGTAATTTCCTACTAAAACAGATGATTTTTTTAAATCAGAAAGACAAATATTAAAAAATATAGTTGAATTTTCATCCAAAAAATATTTAAATTGATTTTTCAACACAAAATGTGAATTTTTCTCAGAAGGTAAATTTTCTACGAAATAGTTGCATTTTCAACAGAACAGTAGATTTTTGTACCAAAAAGGATGACTTTTTAACAAATTCAACTTCCAACCAAACAGTTGCATTATCATTCAAGGAATATGATTTTTCTACTCAGACAGATGAGTTTTTAAATAAAAAAGATGAATAAAAAAAAATAGTGGAATTTTTATTCAAAAAAGAGTTCAGTTGATTTTTCAAGACAAAATGTAAATTTTTCTCAGAAGGTAAATTTTCTACGGAATAGTTGAATTTTCAAAAAAACAGTAGATTTTTGGACCAAAAAGGATGATTTTTCAACAAATTCATTGAATTTTCAACCAAGCAGTTGCATTATCATTCAAGAAATATGAATTTTCTACTCAGACAGATGAATTTTCAAATAAAAAAAATTTTTAAAAGTCGAATTTTCATCGAAAAAAGATTTCAGGTCATTTTTCAACAAAACAGTTAGAATTTCGACCAAAAAGGATGACTTTTCAACAAAATTATTGAATTTTCAACCAAACAGTTCCATTCTTATCCAAGGAAGATGGAATTTCTACTAAAGCAGATGAATTTTTGAAGCCGAAAGACAAATTTAAAAAAAATAGTTGGATTTTTATCCAAAAAATATTTCATTGGATTTTTTAACACCAGAATATGAATGTTTCTCAGAAAGTGAATTTAATAAATTCATCAAAATTGATAATAGGTTGGTGAAATTCATGTTTTTTGAACAAATTTAATAAACAAATGCATTATTCGGGCATCCGTCGACAGAAAAATTAGTTTTTTTTTTCAATGCCAGTATGTACTTTTAATTCGGAACTTAACGATAATTCTAGCAACATTCATAATTAGTTCATGAATGGTATGATAAAAAAAATTAATTAACAAATTTTGCCTTTTATGTCAGCAATACGTCGTCAAAATACATCTACTGCCATGGATCATTGATTATATTATCATTCGGAATTTCCTGACTACAGTGACGCACAATCGGATTTTCCCAACTCTTAAATTGATTCTATTGACCAAAATCATTTTCAATCGCGTTGATAATGGCTAAAAAAAGAAATAAGAAAAGAAAGAATGGCTAAAATTAAAAAAAAAGTGTCACATTTTTAATATAATATAGGTATTTGAAATTTTCTTTCTGATTCTGATTAAATTTCAACCAAATAGATGAGATTTAAAAAAATCCAAAAATTTTTTAGTTTGACTTTTCAACACCAAAATATGAATTTTAAACATGATCAAAATTCTCTAGACTAATACATACATGACGATCAAACCAAGAAGACGAATTTTTTAACAAAATAGTTAAATTTTTATTAAAAAAGAATGACTTTTTATCAAGATTGTTACACTTGCAACCGAATAGTTGCATTTTTATCAAAAAAAAATCAAACTTCTTTTGAAACAATGAATTTTTAAATCAAAAAGACAAATAAAAAAAAAATTGGATTTTGGTCAAATAATATTTTAATTTTACTTTCTTGATATCAAAATATGAGTTTTAATCGTAAAATCAATTTTCCATGAAGATACTTAAGGTTTTAATCCGAAAAGACAACATTTCAACAAAACAGTTGAATTTTCAACAAAAAGAATAAAAGTTTGATAAAATTGATTGTATTTAAAAAAAAATTATTGAATTTCCACCCAGAAAGATATCAGTTGACTTTTCAATATCAACATATGCATTTTAAACATCAAGTAAATTTTTCACGACGATACTTGAATTTTCAACCCAAAAATACGCATTTTCAACTAAGAAGAATGAATTTTTAACAAAATTGTTGAATTTTTAAACAAATAGACGAATTTTATTAAAGAAAGATGAAATTTCTACCAAAATAGATCAATTTTCAAATCAGAAAGACAAATTATAAAAAAAAATAGTTAAATTTTCATCAAAAAAATATTTTAGTTTGGTTTTTTTAAAATCAAAATATGAACTTCAAATAAAAAGTAAATTTTCTACAAAAATTTTTGAATTTTCAACTCAAAATGATGAATTTTCAACCAAACCGGATGACTTTCTAACAAATATGTTGAATTTAAAAAAAAATAGTTAAATTTGATCCAATGAGCATGAAATTTCTACTAAAACAGAGGTATTTTTTAAATTAAAAATGCAAATTATAAAAAAAAAACAATTAAATTTTCATCCAAGAAATGTTTTAGTTTGACTTTTCAACATCAAAATATAAATTTCGTATAAGAAGTAAATTTTTAGCCAAAATACTTGAATTTTCAACTCAAAAGGACGAATTTTCCACAAAATACTTGAATTTTCAACCAAAAAGAATGAATTTTTAACAAAAATGTTGAATTTTCCACCAAATAGTTGAATTTGATACAGGAGACAAAATTTCTACTAAAACAGATACATTTTTTAATAAAAAAAAAAATGTTCATCCCTAAAATATATCAGTTGACTTTTCCAGACAAAAATATTAATTTCAAATGAAAAGTATATTTTCTACGAAATAGTTTAATTTAAAAAAAGTTGTATCTTGAATAAAATTTTAGTTGACTTTTCAATACCAAAATATGAATTTTGAAGAAAAAGTTAAGTTTTACAAAATTGTTGAATTTTTTGACAGGAGAGATTACTTTTTAACAAAACAGTTACATTTTTTACCAAAAAGGATATCTTTTTAGGAAATTGCTGAATTTTGAAACAAATAATGAAATTTATAACTGAAAAGATAATCTTGAGGAGGAAGCAACTGCAAAAAAAAAAAAAAAAAAGATTCAGAGAAACAGAAATATAAGGCAAATCATTTAATAGCAGGAATATTATACCAAAGTCACCAAAAAACTTATTTTGAAAATTCCATAAATTTCCCCTGATCCATATTTTATTTTCTCTGACCATTAATATACAAAGACCAGAATCTTAAACTTGTAACATCTTAAACTTAAAATTTTTAATGAACGAAATAAAACAATTAATAATTAATTGATTGAATAAAAATAAATATTAATTAATTCAATGAAATTAAAATTTAAAAATGTCAAATTTATTCTGCTCGACACTTATTCAATGTTGTGGAAATTCCCTGAGTTTTGCAAAAATTATTTCTAAATCTCTCCCTTATCCCTGATTGGTGAAATTTCCTGATTTTTTGAAAATTGTTATTGCCTAGAATCGTTTTTCACTCACCAGGCATCTTTGGCACTTGAATTTGAATTCATAATATTTTTCTGTGTTCAACATTTTCTCACCCAAACATCTCGAAAAAAAACAATCTTTTTTTCTCTTTTTCATATCTTGTGTCGTTTTGACAAAAAATGTGAATTTCCATTTTTCAAAAAAAAAAAAAAATTCTCTCTTCTCACCAAGGCGCAGGCAAATGGTAGAATATCACGAAATATACTCTTCACGTTAGGACAAAATCTAGAAAAAAATCAGGAGAAAAAAAACGGTTGAATTTTGAATAAATTGTCATTAAATATTTCCAGAAAAACGTTCGCCATTTTGTCACTTTTGAACTTTTTTGAAATTTTCTAACATGCCATTTCTTGTTAATCCGCGTTATCAATTAAAAAAATCAGCACTCATAACCCCCTTCGTGTGTGACATAATGCAGATTTCTAGTATTCTGTATCTCTTTATATCATAAAAATATCAAGCCTCCGTTGCCGCTGTTTCAATAATTTACATTGGCCCTTTAGGCTCTGCAACCCTCCATGTGACGCGACCCCTTAATTCTGGCAACCTTCATTACAATTCCTGCCCCTGGACACCGGCAACCCTCCTTACACAATTTGCCCCTCAATACCGGAAACACTCCTGACACCCGTGCCTCTTTTTAAGTTTCATTAACCAAGTTTCTTCTATCTTTAAGGAGCATTTATGAGCATTTTGAATCGGGATTTATAAAATTGTTTTTTCTATCTTCATTCATAATAATTAAATTATTTAATAGCATAAAACCAACCATACCAAAAGTATAAAACCAACCATAAACCTAGAAGATAATTAATGTTAAGGCCATGTGACGAGTGGGTCACGTGACGGATTCCTACCTTACCGACACTTTTGTTATTTGTTAACTTATTTTCACACGAATAACCGCATCGAGTTGAAAATTTGGAATAATAAATAAGAAGCACTAATAAAGGTGGATCTGGTTCTAAATTGCAATAATCATGAAAAAAGTTTTTTTTGTGAAAATTTTTTTTTTGCTTTTTTCATGATTATTACAATTTAGGACCGGACCCACCTTTCTTAGTGCTTCTTACTTATTACCCCCAACTTTCAACTCGATGTGGCTATTCGTGTGAAAATAAGTTGACAATTTAAAAAGTGTCGGTAAGGTAGGAATCTAGTCATGTGGCACGCTCATCACATGGCCTTAATGCAAGATGAATTTTCTTTCTAAATATATATTTAAAACAATTTTTAATTGTTTTTTTCAAGTCAAGAAGATAAATTTTCAACCAAAGAAATTCATTTTTAGCTGAAATGATGCATCTTCAACCAAAAATATGAATTTTTAACCAAAGAGGTACTTGAATTTTTAACCAAAAAGTATAATTTTCTACCAAACAAGACTTATTTTCAACAAAGTATATTAATTTTCATTTGAAAAAAAAAAATCAATTTTCAACAAACAAAAAAACGAATTTTCAACAACATATTTTTTTTCATAAAAAAATGATTTTTTGATCAAAAATAGAAGAACTAATATTCAGTTAGGACAATCAAATATCAACCACAAAAATTAATTCTGAACAAAATAATTCAATTTTAACTAAAAAATATGAATTTACTAACCAGAAATATAATATTTCAATTTGCAGTTTAAAAAGTAAATTAAAAAATCAGTTCTCAGCAAAACTAATTTTCAACTAAAGATGTAAATTTCGAAGTGAAAATGGAATAGTTATATCTTCAGTCAAAAAAAATTAAGTTTTAACTAAAAGGAAACGAATTTTCAACCAACGAAATGAATTTTGAATTACAATGATGAATTTTCAACCAAAAATATGAAATTTTGACCAATCAGTGGATTTTTCAATCCAAAAGATGAATTTTCCATCAAAAAAAGAACGAATTTTCAACTAAAAATTTTTCAGTGAAAGAAAGAAATTCCTAACAGAAAACAAAAAAGTTAAATTCTCTATCAAATATATAATTTGTTAATGAAAAAGATTACTTTTTTATCGAAAAAGGTGAATTTTCCACAAAAAATGGAATAGCTACATTTAAATTTTAACGAAAATCATGAATCTTCAACTAGAAAAAAAAAATTTAATTTCAACCAAACACATCAATTTTAAATTGAAAAGATAAATTTTCTACCAAAAATAAAGCAGGCTAATTTTCAGTTAGTAAAATAAATTTTCCACCAAGAAACAAACGAATATTTAACAAAACAGTTACATTTTTAACCAAAGAAATTAATTTTCAATAAAATTAAAGTAAATTTCCAACAAAATAGTATAATTTTCAATCAAGAAAATCAAATTTCTATCAAACAAAATAAATTTTCGACAAAAAATGGAACAGTTACAGTCCCAATTAAAAAAAAAAGTAATTCTAAATAAGAAAAAACTAATTTTCAACCAAAAAGATCAATTTTTGACGAGTAAGATGAATTTTCTACCAAAACAGATACATTTTTAATAAAGTACATGAATTTTTAACTAAATATTTCAATTTTTGAAGGAATTTTTAACCGAAAAGATGATGAAATGAAAGAAGATGAATCACTAAGAAGATTAAATATGCTCCCACATAATTCGAATTTTTAATAAAATACAGGAATTTTAAACCATATATTTGAATCTTCAAATTAAGAAAATAAATTTATAACAAAACATGTACGAGTTAATTTTTCAGATAAAACAATTAATTTGCATCTAAAAAACTCAATTTCCAATAAAATAATTATATTTTGAATCAAAGAAAAGGTTTTCAACCAAATAAGGAATCATCAACCAAATAATGAATCATCGATCAAATAAATTAATTTTCAACAAAGTTACACTTTCAACTAAGTAGTTGAATTTATTACGAAAAAAGATGAATTCTTAACGAAAAACATGATTTATTATACTTCAACCAGAAAAAGGATTTTAATTTTATACCAAAAATAGTTGAATTCAACCAAAAACGATGAATTTTCTGACACCAATAGGATCAATTTTTAGGAGACCAGTTTCAGAAAAAAAAAATTTTTTTTAGGTCCACTCAGAACATATATAAGACTACTCATCTTACGGTTGTGAGACGTGGCCATAGGTGTGATTTACCGTGGTTCTACTGGGGGCTAATGACATTTTTTAGATGGCAGTTGCTTTCAGTAGGACCCTGCGGTGGTTGTTTAACTCTTTTTTATAAATTATATATATATATATATATAATTATTTACAGATTAATGTTATCAATAATTTATAATCATTAAATGCTTCTCTTCCACCAGTAAAAAAACATCATCTAAAAATAATTATATATCTCAGTGTAAACTACGCACCTTCAACAGGCGCAGGTTCTGCAGGCGGTGCTTCAGAAACGTCTGCTGGTGGCGCTGGTGTAGCTTCCGCAGGTGGAGCTTCAGCTGCGGGTGCTGCTCCTTCCGCAGGAGCTCCTTCCGTTGGAGGTGCTGCTCCCTCTGCCGGGGGCGCACCTTCCGCTGGTGGCGCACCTACAAATATTTTTTTTATAATTAATATAACAATTCAGTTTAAATTTTAGTAATATTTCCAAGTGAAACTTATTTTATTACTCAATTTTATTATTTATTCACAAACCTTCTGCTGGTGGGGCTCCTTCTGCGGGAGTTGCTCCTTCAGCTGGTGGTGCACCATCAGCTGGTGGTGCTCCTTCAGCTGGTGGCGCTCCGTCGGTTGGTGGCGCTCCGTCTGAAGGTGGCGCTCCGTCGGCAGGTGGCGCTCCTTCAGCTGGTGTCTCTCCTTCTGCTGGTGGAGCTGCATCTCCTGGTGGGACTAAACTTTTTGATTTATATAAATTATATATAGTTTGAATAAATAAGTGATATTACAAATGTACCTTCTGGAGGTTCAGGCGTAGGTGTGGGTGTTGGTTCAGGCGGTGGTGCAGCTCTTGGTTCAGGGGTGGGGGTCGGAGCTGGTGATGGTGTTGGCGTCGGCTCTGGTGGTGCTGGCGATGGTGTGGGTGTGGGTTCTACTGGCGGAGGCGTCGGTGTCGGTGGTTCTACTGAAGGTGGTGGCTCCGGCTATTTGACAAATTTTTAATCATAGTCAGCATCGTAGATATTTGAAAATTTATAGAAAAAATAGGATTTAAAGTATAGAACCAGGACTAGTTTAGCATATTTTAAAAAATTATTTTGAATAAACTTGAATTCCTTTGAATTCTCTGATTTGCTTTTCATTCACGTTGAAATTCTTTCCATTCTATGAAGTTATTTAAATTTTTTTTCTTTACTTATTTTTAGATTTTTTCAATTTAATTTGTTTAATTTTATTAATTTAATTCTTCCTTTTCATTCTCTTTGAATAATTTTATCGAATTCAACAAATTCATGGATTTCAGGTATTCAGAATATGAAGGAAATTCAAGCAATTTAAGGAATTCAGAACACTCAAGGAATTCGCGAGATTCAAAGAATTCCAGGAATTGAAGAATTTCAGACTATTCATGGAATTCGGGAAATTCAGAATATTCAAGGATTCGAGAGAAAATTCAAGAAATTCAGAGACTTTCAGCAATTCAAAGAATTCAGAGAATTCCGAATATTCAAAGAATTCTGGATGAATGATTTCAGAGAACTCGATGAATTTAGAGATTTTCGGGAATGCAGAAAATTCTTAGGAGATTTCAGAGAATTCAAAGAATTTTGAGGAATTAGGAGAAATAATTTTTTTACAGAATTCGAGGAGTTCAGAAATTTCATGAATTCAGGAAATTCAAGGAATTCACCAGATTCAGAATATTCGAAGATTTGAACGATTTGAGAGGATTTCAGGTATTTCAGAGTATTTGAGGAATTTAAAGAATTCGGAGAATTCAAGAATTTTCAGGAATTCAGAATATTTGAAGAATTCACGAAATTCAGGATATTTAAGAGAATTCAGAGGAATCAATGATCTGAGAAAATTCAAGATATTTTTGGACACTGAGATACTGAGAATTCAGAGAATTCGCGGAGTTAAGAATATTCAAGAAATTCAGAGATGTTCAGAAAGTCAGATCATTGAATTCAGAAAATTCATTTTCCGAAATTTCAGATTCAATGAATTCAGAAAATTCAATGAATTCAGAAAATGCAATACATTCAAAAAATGAAATGAATTCAGAAAATTAAATAAATTCAAAAAATTCAATGAATTCAACAAATTCTAGGGTTCCAAAAAGTATAAGGATTTCTAGGAATTCAAAATATTTGAAGAATGTAGAAAATTCCGTATATTCGAGAAATTCAGGGAATTTGAATATTTGAGGAATCCAGAGAATTAAGTATATTCGAGGAATTCAGGGAATTCCAGATATTCAAGAAATTTGAGAAATGCCGAAGATTCAAGAAATTTGGGGAAATCCGAATTCAAGAATTCCGGAATTTCATAAAATTGATCGAATTTAAGATCTTTCAGGAATTCAGAATATTCCAGGAATCGAAGGAATTCAGAGATTTTCTGGAATCCAGAATATTGAATAAATTTAGGAAATTTAGAGAATTCATATAATTTAGGAGATTCCAGAAAATTCAGTGAATTCTAAGAATTCAAGGACTTGAGAATATTCAAGAAATTCAGAGAATTTGAATATTTCAGAGCATTCCAGGAATTCTGATATTTTCCAGTATGCAGAGAATTCAGGTAATACCAAATTTTCAAGGAATTCAAGATAATTACAAAAAATTCAAGAATTCGAGGTGAATTCAGAATATTGTCAGAATACAGGAAATTCAGGATACTTAAAATTACAGTGAATTCGGAGAAATCAAACATTTGACGAATTTACAGAATTTAGAAGTTCCTAGGAATTTAGGAATTTCACAAAATTTCAAGGATTTTAGGAATTTCAGAGAATTTCAAGGATTTCAGAGAATTCAGGGAGTTCATTAAATTCAAGAAAATACAGAGAATTCAATGAATTTCTGGAATTCAGAATATTCTAAGAATTCATTAAATTCAATATATTCAAGGATTTTAGGGAATTCAGATAAATAAAGGATTTCAGAGAATTTAAAGAAATACCGGAATGTTTACAAATTCAGATTATTGAATTTATTTTAAGAATTCGGAGAATTCAAGGAATTCCGAATATTCAGGGAATTCAAAAGTTCCAGGGGATTCAGGATTCAGAATATTTTCAAAAAATTAAAATTATTTAAGTAATTCAAGGATTCCAGGAAATCAGGGATTTCAGGGAATTAATGGAATTCGTGGACTTTTTGGAATTCAAAATATTCCAGGAATTCGGGAAAATCAGAATCATAAAGGATTTTAGGATTTTCGAAGAATTCAATGATTTCAGAGAATTGAAGGAATTCACAGATTTCCAGAAATTGAGAATATTAAATAAATTTAAGATATTTGGAGAATTCAAGGAATTTCGGGAATTCAAGAACATTCAGGGAATTCGAGGTATTGAGAAAATTGATTAAATACATGAAGTTGCAGGACTTGAAGAAATTTAGAAAATTAAGGGAATTCCGAGGAATTCACAAGATATAAAGAAAATTAAAGAATTCAAGACAAAGAATTTAAAAGAACTCCAGAGAATTCAAAAGAATTCATTGTAAAAGAAATAAAGAACAAATTATTTTGATCCCAAATTGCTCGTCACGTTCATTTCTTTGTTCGATATCGTTGTTAAAAGTAAATTTATCAATAAAAAAAATCTCTTGAATAAGATGAGTAAATATTCAGAGCAGAATAATGAATCTATTTTCAATTTTTAAAACCAGGTTTTATCGATAGATTGCTGTAATTGTGGCAACGCATCCGGAAATCCCCTCGGTATAGATGTCTCTTTTTCAACGTTATAACTTGATCCTCCAGGGTGATCCTGGAACACCAGGATGGCTATTCCATTTGCATACTCGTTTTTTTTAATGCGTTTAACCACAAATACTGGATTATGAAAGATATCTCGTGAACTTTTTTTTTTATAAAAAATATCCTGGCTTCCATTATACACCTGAAGGTTTATTAAGATGAATAAATAAAGCAACAATTCTACGCGAAATTATTTTAACCCTTGGTATACACACTGGGTTAGGATAACCCGGCGCGATTTTGCAAGATATGTTATTTCGAGGATGTCTTTGTTTATTTAAAAATTTGTATATGTTTTTTCATATTCACCACTTTCAAACCCGCACTGTTCGATTCTTGAGGATTTTCTGTAGAACAACAAAAAAGAAATAGGCTAAATTGTTCAACTAGGAACGAAGATATGAGCTGTTAAAGTTTGCCGGGTGAACCTAACCCAGTGTGTATACCAAGGGTTAATTATCAGGAGAAGTAGATACTCGACCGGAAATTCTTTTTCCATCCCTTTCTTTCTATTTTCTTTCCTCGTAGAAAGCACATTAGCAAGAATTATTGACCTTTTATTCAAATAGAATTTTTACCCTTTTTCGCCCTGGTTTCAATTACAAAGTTTTGACTTCTTAATGGCTTGAGGATGAAATATTTTTATACAATTTAAATATTCATTAGAGGCTCTTCTAGCGGATTAAGTTTGCTCTAATCTATTCTTCCTTTTGAAAAGCTAATTCAAAATTAAAATTAAAATATAAACAATTTGAAAATTTATTATTTGACAAATTTTGTAATATTTAGAGTTTTTCACATTTTTTAATCAATAATTGATAATTTCGAAATAAAAGCGTTCGGAATTTAAAAATAATTTGAAATAAGAAGTTTTTCAAATGCAAAAATTTTAATCCAGAAGCTCTCAAAATTGAAAAATTTCAGAATAAATTTTGAAAATTGGACAATTTTATTAGGTAGAAGTTGAAATCGTATCGTTTCTTATTCAGAGCGTTTGAAATTGAACAATTTTTTTCTGAATTCAAAAATGTCGATATGAAATTATTTCAGATTAAATTAATTCAGGTTAATTATTTCTAATAAAAAGCGTTTAAAATTGAAAACTTCTAGATTTAAATGGCACTTCATTTAGAAATTCAGACGCAATTTGAAATCGAAAACTAAATTGAAGATTTGAAAGTCGCAGAATCCGAATTTATGGAATTCTTAAATTTTTAGACAGAAAAGATTATAATTTAATTTCAAAATTGAGAAGAAAATTTTTTCGAAGATCAAAAAATAAACATTTCAAACAGAAATAAATTCAGAGTTGAAAAATAATCTAATTACAACTGAAAAATAAAAAATTGTTTTGCTAAAAATTGAAGAGAAAGAAAACTAAATTATCTGAAATTAATGCTACCATAATTGAATAATTTTTTTTCTTGTGAATGGTGACAATTTCAATTTCTGAATTTTTATTTTTAAGGATAAATTTTCCATTTTTTCCACTTATGATGAAAAAATTTCGATTTTGAATGGTGGAAATATAGATGAATTTATTTTTAGTTCTCAGAAAAATTTGACGTACGAATTTTAATGCTAAATTATAACTAATCTTTGTAGCTATTAACAGTTCAAATTTCCAGGATTTCGAAAACTTTGACTTGACAAACATTATTGCTCGACAATATATTTTTATAATTGATTTTTTTTTTAATTTTTGTTTTCCCGGGGAAAAGATGTTTTACTGCTTACAATTTTTCTAATAAGTAAATAATAGTGATATATAATTATTTGTTTCAAAAATGGTTTTTTTAAAAAATTGTGTTAACCATTTCAGCTATAGAAAAATATACATTCAAAATTGAAGACGGTAGAGGTGTATACAATTTTTTGTCCGAAAAAAGTCATTATTCATTAAAATTCAACCGCTTATTATTTATTTTTTATTTATTCAATTTTGAAAAAAATCAAGTATTTATTCATTTTCGACGAAAATAATAATTATAATTTGAATTCCTTCGAATTTCAAAATACCCATTTTCGAAATTACAATTTGAAAATAAAAGTTACGAATTGTTAGAATTCTGGAATAATAAAATTTTCAAATTGAAAAATTTCCAAATAATGAAATTCACGTATAATAAGATTCCCGAATTGGAACATTCCCGAATGATAAAATTTTTGAAATGAATAATTATCGAATAATAAAATTCCCGAATGAGAAAATTTCCGAATAATACAGCCCCCGAATTGGGAAATTCCCGAATAATAAAATTCCCTATTTGGAAAATTCCTGAATTGGAAAATTCCCGAGTATTCAAATTCCCAAATAATAAAATTTCCGAATTGATATTTTTCCGAAAAATAAAATTCCCAAATTGAAACATCCTTGAATAATGAAATTTCTGAATTGGAAAATTGTCGATTAATAAAATTTCAGAATTAGAAAAGTTTTGAATAATAAAATTCTGAAATTAGAAAATTCCCGAATAATAAAAGGCGACTGAAAAATTCCGAAAAATTAACTTTCTGATATAGTAAAATTCCCGAATTAGAAAATAATCGAATAATAAAATTCCCGAATAGAAGATTTCCCGGACTGGAAAATTTCTCAATAATAAATTTCCCGAATTAGAAAATTCCCGGATTATAAAATTCGCGAATTGGAAAATCCCCAAATAATAAAATTCCGTGATTGGAAAATTTCCGACTAATAAAATGTTCGTATAATAAAATTCCCAAATTTGAAAATTACCTAATAATAAAGCTCACGAATTGGAAAATTCCCGAAAAATAAAATTCCCTAATTGGAAAATTCCCAAGTAATCAAATTCCCGAGTCGGAAAATTCCTGAAAAATGAAATTCTCGTATTTGACAATTAACAAATAATAAATTCCCGAATTGATATTTTTCCGAATTGGGAAATTCCCGATTAATGAAATTTTCGAATTGGAAAATTCTCTAATAATAAATTTCCCTGACTGGAAATTTTCTGTATAATAAAATTCCCGAATTACAAAGTTCGCGAATTGCAAAATTCCCAAATGATAAAATTTCCGTATTATGAAATTTCCGAATTGATATTTTTCTGAATAAAAAAATTCCCAAATTTGAGAATTCTTGAGTAATGAGATTTCCGAATTGGGAACTTTTCGATTAATAAAATTTCCGAATTAAACATTTTCGAATAATAAAATTCTGAAAGTGGAAAATTCCGGAATAATAAAGTTCTCGAATTTAAAAATTCCCGAATAATGAAGGGACGACTTAAAAAACCCGAAAAATGAAATTCCTGATACTGTAAAATTCCCGAATTAGAAAATTCAGGAGTTATAAAATTCCCAAATCGGAAAATTCCCGAAAAATGCAATTCTCGTATTTGAAAATTACCAAAAAATAAATTCCTGAATTGATATTTTTGCGAATTGGGAAATTCCCGATTAATGAAATTTTCGACAAGGAAAATTCTCTAATCATAAATTTCCCCGACTGGAAATTTCTGAATAATAGAATTCCCGAATTGGAAAATTCCCGGATTATAAAGTTCGAGAATTGCAAAATTCCCGAATAATAAAATGCCCGGATCGTAAAAAATCGGAAGATTTTCGTGTGATAAAATTCCCAATAATAAAATTTCTGATTTGAAAAATTTCCGATTAATAAAATTTTCGAATTGGAAAATTTTCGAATAATAATGTTCCTGAATTGTAAAACTCTCGAATAATGAAATTTCCGAATAATAAAATTCCCGATTTCGAAAATACCCTAATAATCAAATTTCCGATTTGGAAAATACCCTAAAAATTTCCGCATTGCCAAATTCCAGCATGATAAAATTTTCAAATTGGAAAATTCCCCAATAATAAAATTCCGGAATTGCTAAATTCCCGAATAATGAAATTCTCGAATTGGAAAATTCCCAAAAAGAAAAATTTCCCAAACTGGAAAATTTCCGAATAATAAAATTCCCGAATTAGAGAATTCCCGGATAATAAAATTCCCGAATTGGAAAATTCCCGCATTTGGACAATTCCCGAATAATGGAATTTACAAATAATAAGATTCCCGAATTGGAAATTTCCCTAATAATCAAATACCTGAATTGGTAAATTGCCCAATAATAAAATTCCCGAATGCAAAATTCGCGAATAATACAATTATTTTCGATTCGGAAAATTCCCCAATAATAAGATTCCCGAATTTCAAACTTCCCGAATAATAATATTTCCAAATAATAATACTCCCGAATTGATATTCTTTTGTATGATAAAATTCCCGAATAATGAAATTTTCCTTCCCAAATTGGAAAATTTCCGAATAATGGAATTTCCAAAAAATGAACTGCCCGAATTGGAAAATTCCCGAATAATAAAATTCCCGAATTGGAAAATTGCCCAATAATAAAATTCCCGAATAATAAAATTCCCGATTTCGAAAATACCCTAGTAATCAAATTTCCGATTTGCAAAATACACTAAAAATTTCCGCATTGCCAAATTCCAGCATAATAAAATTTACAAATTGGAAAATTCCCCAATAATAAAATTCCGGAATTGCTAAATTCCCGAATAATGAAATTCTCGAATTGGAAAATTCCCAAAAAGAAAAATTTCCCAAACTGGAAAATTTCCGAATAATAAACTTCCCGAATTAGAGAATTCCCGGATAATAAAATTCCCGAATTGGAAAATTCCTGAATAATAACATCCCCGGATATGAAAATTGCCTAAAAATCAAATTTTCATATAACAAAATTTCCAAATTGGAAAATTCCCGCATTTGGACAATTCCCGAATAATGGAATTTACAAATAATAAGATTCTTGAATTGGAAATTTCCCTAATAATCAAATTCCTGAATTGGTAAATTGCCAAATAATAAAATTCCCGAATGCAAAATTCGCGAATAATACAATTATTTTTGATTCGGAAAATTCCCCAGTAATAAAATTCCCGAATTTCAAACTTCCCGAATAATAATATTTCCAAATAATAATACTCCCGAATTGATATTCTTTTGTATGATAAAATTCCCGAATAATGAAATTTTCCTTCCCAAATTGGAAAATTTACGAATGATGGAAATTCCAAAAAATAAACTTCCCGAATTGGAAAATTCCCGAATAATAAAATTCCCGAATAATAAAATTACCGAATTGGAAAATTGCCCAATAATAAAATTCCCGAATAATAAAATTTTTTATTTGGAAAATTCCCGAATAATAAAATTTTTGATTCGGAAAATTCCCCAGTAATAAAATTCCCGAATTCCAAAATTCCCGAATTCCAAAATTCCCGAATAATAATATTTCTGTTGGATTTTGAATTCAAAATCCAACAGCCCCTCTCAACACGGGGCTAATCGTTTAAAATTGTCACACCAAGTCCTCCAAGACACTTTCGACGGTTTGGTCCAAAAAGTGCTTTTGTGAGCACGTCTGCAGCCATCTCTGATGTTGGAACATATTCAACGTCGATGTCTCCTCTCTCGAATATTTCGCGAACATAGTGATGGCGAATATCGATGT
>CAKNXH010000794.1:99719-118612 GCA_932178445.1 Andricus quercusramuli | reverse complement strand
CATAACCATGTTGCCATTACTTGTTTATAATAACGACGTATCCTTTACAAGATATTAATATATATTATCTTTTGGCAAAACTGTATTGTAACCCTGAATAAATCGTATTAAATCCAATAATTTCCAAATAATAAAACTCCCGAATTGATATTCTTTCGTACGATAAAATTCCCGAATAATAAAATTTTAGAATTGGAAAATTTTTGAATAATAAAATTCCCAAATTCGAAAATTTCCGAATAATAAACTTCCCGAATCGGAAAATTCTCGAATAATGAAATTCTCAAATGGGAAATTTCCCGAACAATAAAATTTCTGAATTGAAAAATTCCGGAATAATATTTCCAAATAATAAATTTCCCGAATTGGAAAATTCCCGAATAATTAAGGGATGACTGGAAAATCCAGAAAAATAGAATGCCCGACACTGTAAAATTCTCGAATTGGAAAATTCCCGAAATTATTCGGGAATTTTCCAGTTCAGGAATTTTATTATACGGAAATTTTATTATTCGGGAATTTTCCAATTGTGGAATTTCACAGCGTCAGGAATTTAATTTTTTGGGATTTATACGTCTTCTGATATTTTAAACGTTTACTGCTAGTCAGATAATAATTACCAAATCGTAATTTTCCGATTAATTATTTTCACAAGAATACACATTTTCAGGATAAACTTAATTAGATGAATTCGATAGCGAGTGATTTTGCATGCTAAATATTTAATTAACCAAGGATAATAATTATTTGAACTGTCTAATCGAGAACGTGACGAGCATTTAATTAGGACCGATAAAATCGTATTTCATGAAAGCAAACGCACTGTGATTGAATAGCGAACGTTTGTATAAGCTTTACTGTAATCAAGCAATAGCGAAGTGTTATCGGGTGAAAATCGAATGTAGGAATGTATACCTACCTCGTTATCAATTTTAATTAATCTGGAAATTCGGAACATTTTTATCACTCATCAGATACATGCTTAGTGATGATTCACGCGTGTGAAAAATTATTCTTAAATAATAAACAATAGAATAAAATTTTCATGGGACAGAAGGTAAATTCAAACAGGTAAATCTCGCATTTTTTTTAAATACAAAAATCAAAAGGAGGAAAAGGATAATATATACATTTGCATTTTCAAAATTCAATCAGACCCATTCCATTTTAAATCATATGGAGAAGTAATTTTATGGTCTTAGAGTGTTTTGGCATTTGGTAATATAATTTTAGAGTGGACATAAACAGACAGATATTTTACTGATTTCCCTAAAAAAAATGTTTTAATTTTTTACAATCAGTTGCATATTATCCGAAAATTGTAAAAAAATAACATAATTTTTACAAAATTACCGAATTGGAAAATTCCCGAATAATGAAATTTACGAATAATAAAATTGCCGAAAAATAAAATCCCAAATTGGAAAATTCCCGAATAATAAAATTTTCGAAAAATAAAAAACCCGAATTGGAAAATTCTCGAATAATAAAATTCGTGATTAATCAAATTCCCGAATTATAAAATTCCCAAATAATAAAATTCCCGAACATTTTATAATATGACCGAATTGGGAAATTCCCGAATTTAATCAATGAAAATTGTTTTATAAATATATGCTGGTAAATAAAAATACAATAATAAAATATTATTTTGAGGATTTATTTTTTATGTTTAAAATTTCAAAAATTATCATTCATGTAAAATAACAATAATAGAAAATAATATATTTCTGGGTGACCATTTTTTTTCTCAACAGAAGAAAATTGTTCAATCGGAGTGTGACATTCTCAACAGAAAAAAATTGTCACCCACAAATATGTTATTTTCAATTATTGTTATTTTACATGAATGATAATTTTTGAAATTTTAAACATAAAAAATAAATCTTCAAAATAATATTTCATTATTGTATTTTTATTTACCAAAATATATTTATAAAACAATTTTATTTGTTCAAATTCGGGAATTTTACAATTCGGTAATACTATAAACTTTCGGGAATATTATTATTCGGGAATTTTCCAATTTGGTCTTATTATAAAATGTTCGGGAATTTTATTATTCGGAAATTTTCCAATTCTGGAATTTTCCAATTCGGTAATTTTGAGTGTCTGGAATTTTATTTTTCGGGATTTTTTAGTCGTCCCTACCTAAAATGAAAATTGAGGAACATGTATTACATATTACCATCTTTCTAAAAAAAGAGGAAAAATTTTTAAAGTAGGGTTTTTCAGAAAATCCATTTTTGAAAATTTTAGAAAAACTACAATTAATATTACTCTTTTTGTTTAATTTTCTTTGGTTTTTAAATCAATTGGAAGAACAAGAATCACTACTTCAATTAAAAAAATCAAATCCTATTTGCCTACATTCATATGTAAAATACTACATTTAAAAAAATATATATTCTGTGAAAATTGAAAAAAGTTTTTGCCTAATTGGTGAAATACGTCGCCCTTTATTTTCATTCTAGAATAATATATCTGAATTAGGGTGCCAAATAAAAATAAAAAAAATTTTAATTTTGCAAACCGTGTCCTCCAGTTTTCTTTTTTCCGGCGAAAAAATACTGCTTTCAATTTTTTTTCATTACAAAAATTGTTTAGAAGAATATTTAAATCATAAAATATAATCATTTCCAAATTAAAAAATTATTTCTGTTAGAACAAAACATTTTAGGGGCCATTTAAGACCATCCATTGTAATGAAGTTATATATATATATATATATATATGTTCGTATTCCAAGCCCAACAATATCTTTTAAAAAAATTTCAATACTTTTTTCAATAATTTTTCATTTTTCATAATGATTTATTTAATATTTAATTGAATTAGATTTGATTATTATTTATCACTCTTATTATTTTATGATATGTATTTCAGATAATTTTGATAATTTTATGAATATTTAATTTTGCAAGTTTTTAAATGAAAGTAAATTTAAATTTTTTAAATTAAAATCAATTTTTGATTTTTAATTTTTTAAATAAATTGATGATTTTGAAAAATGGGAAAATAGTCGTAGCTTTTCTAATTATTTTCAAAATCTATTTTCTCAAAACCGAAATATTTAAAGTACTTAATTGTTTTTTCAAATAAAAAGAAATAAATAAACGCAATATTGAATAATTATAACAATAATATAATAATTATATGAAAAATATAATATATAATTACACTATAGTGTGTAAAGTGTATAAGTGTACAAATTTTTACACTTTTTAATGTTTATCATTATTATTATTCTATTATTTTATTATATTTATTTAATATAATTTTGATAATAATATTTAAAAAATATATAAAATATAAAAAATAAAAAGTGTATATTAAATAATATAACTGTATACACTACCCTATATAATTATTGCAATAATTAGTATTGGAAAATATTTTTTATCTTTTTAATATTGGCATCTTGGACGTTGAAGAACTCTAAGATAAAATTCATGATTTTTAAAAATTACTAGCTAAATAAGGAAAATGTGTTCAAAATCATCACGATAATTTCGGAAAAATTTTTTTCAGTGAAATTTAAAAAAATTATATAATATATTCAAATTCAAATTTCAAATTCAAATTTGAAAAATTGAATTACATCAAAAATTAAAATTTATTTAATTAAATTTATATCCATTTAAATAATATGATATTTATTTAATTATATTATTATTTAATTATAATACTTATATTTAATTTAATTATGATTTTTTATTTTAAATAATATTCAATTCAGGGCTTGCTCCTTAAAAAATAAAAAATACATTCTTGAAGTGAAAGAACTTTTTAGCCTTTAATTTTTATAATTTGAAAATCGAAAACGAACAATATTTATTTTCAGACCTAAAGTGGCCTGGTGGAACCTCTAAACCATTTTTTCAAAATAAAATTTATTTAAAAATTTAAATATTTTTTCGGGCACCCTAATCTAAATGTTGAATTATTTTTTAATTCTTTTAAAATTCAATTTATTTATTTTTTGGAACCAACAATATTTTGCGCCAGGAGCGAATTTCGTTTCAATAGAAAAAAGATATTGAGAAAATAAAAAATCCACATATCTTTCTCAGTTTTTGTCAAATTTTACTATAAATCGATTTTCGCAACCTTCTCTCAATTTCAAAAAAGTAGTGTAAAATAAAAAATTTTAATTGTTCATAATGGCGGACACATAAAAGATGACAAAAAATAGTATTTTCTATAGTTTTCAGGAGAAGAGATGCAAATTTTCTGCAAGAATCTTTTTATTAGCTAGAAAGCAAGTGCTGGCTTGAAAAATAAGAAAGGTTGAAAAAATCCAAAATGGCGGTTCAAACCAAAATTCTGAATTCAACAAATATTTTTAATTTTAGTGTAAAACTTCACCCTGATTTAAAACATCTGGCAACATGCAGAAAAATGAGTATATATATTGCTGGATGGTAGCCATATTGGATTTTTCAAAATATCTCGGCTACTACAAGACAAGACAGTTTATCAAAATAAATTAAGTCATCTTTTAAATTTGAGAGGCCTCCTTTGAAGAATGGTGGAATTAATCATTTTTCTTCAATTTTAATTAGCCGCCATCTTGAATTTAAGAAAATTCGGACTCTTACAGCATACTACAAATTGTATGAAAATAAACCTGCTTATTTCATCAAGTTCGAGAGGGCTTCCGTAGAGAATGGTTAAACTCATAATTTTTCTCAAATTCGAAGTAGACGCCATATTGGATTTGTTCAATTTCGACTTTTACGGCCTACTACACAGTTTATGAAAATTATATGAAAATATTGCAAAGCTTAAGAGTTCATTAAAAAGGGTGAAATTAATTATTTTTTGTAAATTAGAACCAGCAGCCATTTTGGATTTTCCAAAATATTTTCTGCCTCTGACCATTTCATAGTTGCCAAAAATAAAGTTGCTCGTCTGGTGAAGTTATAGGCTATAACTTATAGTGGCCTCCGTTAAAAAATTGCGAAATTAATCATATATCTTAAATTCATACCAGCCGTCATCTTGAATTTTTTTTACAATTTTGACTCTCATTGACTATTTCGTATTTTCTTCAAATAAACTGGCTCATCTTCCCAAGTTCGAGAGACCTCGGTTTAAAAATAGTGAAATTTTTAACTTTTCTCAAATTCGAAGCAGCCATCTTGTGTTTTTTTCTCTTAAAATTTACCGCTGTCACTAAATATTGCATAATAGCTGCAAATAGACTCGCTCATCTCGTCAGGTTTGGGAGGCCTTTGTTGAAAAATGTTGACATGAACCATTTTTATCAAATTCGTACAAGCGTCCATCTTGGATTTTTTTACTAATTTCAACTGTCAGGGCCTACACATTTTCTAAAAAATTGGCTTTTATCACCAAGTTTAAAAGGCTTTCGTTGAAAAATGGTGAAATTATTCATTTATCTTGAACTGGAAACAGCCGCCATCTTGGATTTTTCGACCAATTTTGGCTGTCACTGAATATTTTATAGTTTCTGTGAATAAATTTGTTCATCTGCTGAAGTTTGAGTGTTTTCAGTCAAAAAATGCTTAAATTAATCGTTTTTCTTGAATTCGAAACAGTCACCATCTTGGATTTTTTTCAAATTTTTGTCTGTCACTGACTTTTGCACAGAAACAGCAAGTAAACTTGTTCATGTTTTCAAGTTTGAGAAGTTTTTTTTTGGAAAATTGTGAAAATAGTCATTTTTCTTTAATTTGAAATAGCCGCCATCTTGAAATTTTTAAATATTGACTGTCACGTCTTATTATACAGTTTTGGAAAATAAACTTGAATATATTGAAAAGTTTGAGAGACTTTCTTGAAAAACGGTGAAATTAATCATTTATCTTAAATTTGAACCTGCCGCCATCTTGGAATTTAAAACAATTCCGACTGTCACGGCCTGATATGAGAAAATACATTTTTTAATATGGTCAATTTTGAATCGCTTTCATTGAAAAATGGTTAAAATATTTGCTTACCTTAAATTTGAAGCATCCGCCATCTTGGATTTTTTTACGAATTATGACTGTCACTGACTATTGCAAATTTACTGCAAATAAACTTACTCATAGTGCTCCTATTTGGGCTTCTCAGCCGTATTGCGCATGCGTCGTATCGGCAATCTCACTGTTTGTAAATGGCGCGCTTTTTTGAAATTATGAAATGTCTAAATCAATTTTTTGTAATAAAACATCATTGTTGAATAATCAGAATTAATTTTCGGATCACAAAACAGTATTTTAAAGTGAAAATTGACTTAATTATTTAATTGATTTCATTCCTTAAAAATAAATTATTGATTTTAAATTCGAAGGAAGGAATACCTTTCTTCATCAATGTAAATTCTCAATAATTCATCTTTTTTTTCGCGTTCTATGATTAATGTATATTCAGAAAAATTGATTTGCATATTTAATCATTATAAATAAGCGCGCGATCAACATATAATGAGGCTGCTGGTGCGGCGCATGCGCAGTTGGGCTAGGTAGCCAAAGGCCTATCCTGTCAAGTTTAGAAGGCTTTCTTTCAGAAAATGCAAAATTAATTATTTTTTTGCAAAATTTGCAATTTTGCCTTTATTTTGGACTTTTTAGAAGATATTTACTTTTATTGTCAGCACTTTCTCTGTAACTATTATCAAGATTTCTTTCACGAAAATGCGTCGCTTTCGTTGAAAATTATAAAAAATACCATTTTTGGTCATTTTTTATGAGTCCACGATTTAAAATTTTGTATGGTTACACTATTTTTGGATTACCAAGAAGGTGGTGGTAATCGATTCATAGAAGATTTGGACAATATATGATAAGTTTTTTTTTTAGTTCTAATGCGGGCAGGAAGCCCATGAAGAACTCCCCTGGCGCTCAAGCTATAAAGCCTATATATAGTCACATGAATTTTTTATTTTTTCACATTTTTCCTCATGCTAATCATATATAGAACAATTCAAGGAGCCCATTGAAGAAAAAGAATTAAGGTGCTTAAATTGACTCGGGTTTTCGCCTGATACATAATACATCTATGATGATGAATTGTTTAATGCAAGATTTTTTTGGAAAATATTCTTATTGTTTTTTTTTTTTTTTTTAATTTAGTGTTTTTTGCGCCTGTAAAATTCGACGCTCTGGCTATTTAGCACGCCTGGTTGCAACGACCCGGTCTAGTTTTCATTCCCATAAAAAATCTGGAAGGAAGTTTGAATATTTCTTGTAACTTATACAAATTTAGTGTTTCATCCAATATTTCTCAAACCTTTCTACAGAATTTGGGTTCATTCATTCTAAACAAATGTTATTTTATAAGGCTGTTGTGCTCTTAAAAAATCCTCAAAATCCGAAATGGAAGATTACCAAATGTAAGCAATTAATTTTTATCATGAAATATTATTTATTTATAAAAAATACAATAATCAAATTTTTCTATGGAGAAAATTACTTTCAATGTTCAAAGCTTCTGAAATTATTGTTCGAATTCAAAGCAATAATTGAAAACAAAATTCGGGACGACTGAAAAATCCCAAAAAATAATTTCTGGAAGAAAATTGTTTCTAATTATTGTTATTTTTAATGCAAACAATAATTTGAGAAGCTTTAAGCTTTATTTAAAAAAGGAATTTATTGTATTTTTAATAAATGAATCATATTTATTCAAAAAAATGTTCTTTGTTTAAATTCAGGAATGTTACAATAATTAGGGAATTTTTCAGTTGGGATATTTTATAATTAGGTAATTTTATTATTCGGGAATTTTGAAATTTGGTAATATTATAAACTGTCGGGAATTTCATTATTCGGGAATTTTCCAATTTCGGGATGTTATTATTCCGGGATTTTCCAATGGAATGACTGGAAAATTCAGAAAAATAACATTCCCGATTTTGTAAAATTTCCGAATTGCAAAATTCCCGAATTATAGAATTCCTGAATTTGAAAAATTAAAAAAATGGTCTTCAATAAATATTATTTCTTAAAAACACAATAATCAAACATTTTTATCAAAAACAATTTTTTAATGTTCAAAACTTTAAAAATTATTGTTTGAATAAAAAATAAAAATAATTGAAGAAAATTGTTATACAAAAATATATTTTTTGCAATTATTGTTATTTCAAATTTAAACAATAATTTTAGAATCTTCAAACATAAAAAATAATTTGTCTTGGATACAAATATTTCATTATTGTACTTCGAATAAATAAATATTATTCATGAAGGACATTTTTTAAATAGTTCAAACTCGGGAATTTCCTAGTTCGAATATTTCATAATTTGGCAATCTTCTGCCGGAAATTTTATTATTCGGGAATTTGCAAATTCGGTAATATTCGGGAATTTTATTGTTCGGAAATTTGATTATTTGGAAATTTGATTATTCGGAAATTTTATTACCAGGGAATTTTCAAATTCGAGAATTTTATTTTACGGAAATTTTCAATTTCAGGAATTTTAGAAAATTCCGGGAATTTTTCAATGCGGGAATTTTATTATTCAGGAATTTCATTATTCTGGAATTTTCGAAGTCGGTAACATTATAAATTGTCTGGGAATTTTATTATTCTGGAATTCTATTATTCGGGAATTTTACTATTCTGGAATTTTTAAATTTGGTAATATTATAAACTGTCCGGGAATTTTATTATTCTGGATTTTTATTATCCAGGAATTTTTCTATTCGGTAATATTATAAACTGTCCGGGAATTTTATTATTCTGGAATTTGCAAATTCGGTAATATTCGGGAATTTCATTATTCGGAAATTTTATTATTGGGAAATTTGATTATTCGGAAATTTTATTATTAAGGAATTTTCCAATTCGAGAATTGTACAGTGTCGGGAATTTTATTTTACGAAAATGTTCAAATTCAGTAATGTTAGAAAATTCCGGGAATTTTTCAATTCGGGAATTCCATTATTCTGGAATTTTATTATTCGGGAATTTCATTTTTCTGGAATTTTCAAATTCGGTAATGTTATAAACTTTCCAGGAATTTTGTTATTCTGGAATTTTATTATTCTGGAATTTTCCAATTCAGTCATTTTAGAAAATTCCGGGAATTTTTCAATTCGGGAATTCCATTATTCTGGAATTTCATTATTCGGGAATTTTATTTTTCTGGAATTTTCAAATTCGGTAATGTTATAAACTTTCCGGGAATTTGATAAATCTGGATTTTTATTAATCGGGAATTTTCAAATTCGATAATATTATAAACTGTTCGGGAATTTTACAATGTCGGGAATTTTATTTTTCGGGATTATTCACCATTCAGTCGTTCCATAAAAATCTTGAGTTGAAAGATTCCCAAATGCTAAAATTTTATTGCGGAAAGTTCATAATGTTACCGAACTCGGAAGTACTATATTTTATGAAATCCTATAAATATTTATAAATATAGAAAATAATAATATTTTTAATTTAAACTATAATCTTACAATATTTAAACATTGAACTTTTTTATAAAAATATTTGATTATTATATTTTGAAAAAAATATATTTTTAAACGAAATTTTCCAATTGTTTAAATTCCGGAATTTTCTAGTTTGGATAATTTAATAATTCTGAAATTTTCTGTAGAGAATTTCTCAATTCGGTAATATTACAACCTGTCGGGAACTTCATTATTCGGGAATTTTTTAATTCCGGAATTTTATTATTCGAGAATTTTACAGAGCAAGGAAGTTTATTTTTTGGGATTATTCAGTCGTTCTTTTTTCACACGGTCGTCTTTTTCACCTCAAGTGAATTTGGATATTATTTTTTATTTTGAAGAAGCTTTTTAATTTAATATTAAAATCATTACACATTTATTTATGGATTTTATAATTTAAACGAATAGTTTTCAGAAAATAAAGAATAATGTCTGAATACAGTTATGGTAAGAAATCATTTTTTTTCTGGTTTTAAAAAAAAAATGTGAAGAAAATTCTGCAGCGCAGGAAGCTAGAGGGGAGAAGTTGGACTCGATTGCCGGCCGCAGCGCGCGAATGGGAGAAGAAGAGAGTGGGAAAACTCGGTCCAGCTGTGAGGAGTGGGGGTCTGAATTCCCCTCTGAAACTTCTCCGCGTCGCCGCTATGAGCTCGGGATCGTCACATTTATTTTAAAATATTTGACAAATATCTACTCTTTTAATTTACTATTATTTATTTATTTATTAATTCACTACTGTTACCTCTGCAGTAATTTTGATGGTAAGTTACGAAAAATATTAAAACTTCCTTGCAAATTTTTTATGCAAATTTAAACTAGACTGGTTGGTCGCAGCCAGGCCTACACAATAGCCAGAGTGCAAACAACTCTCAATTTCCAATTACAAAAAAAAAAAAACATCAAGAACATTTTCCCAAAAAAGCTCTCTGTTCCGACCGATATAATTGCCTTTAGATTATGTGGTAAAAATCTTACATTACCCAATTTATCCTTGTCAACGTATTATGTATGTGGGAAGGACCCCAGTCATTTGAAGCCCCTTAAGGGTCACCCTGACGTGCAAGGAATAGGATAATGATACACATCTTTGGACCAAAACAGGTGTTAATAAAATCAACACAAAGGTTTTCATTATCATTAAGTTTTTAATTTATAATAAATCTTAATTATCTATTCTTCCTCCTGTTTTACAAATATCGCGACACAATGTTACATCGAAGGTTAGTCAACCTGGGACTGATATTACAAACAAAAAACAAGGGCCATCTGCAAGTGATGAGTACAAACAAAACGGTGCAAAACGTACTTTAAAAATAGAAAAATAACCTTAGAAAAAAAACACTGAACATTTTCGGTTTGGAAGTATAAAAAAAAAACAAGTTGGAGTGTTAAGTGAAGAAAATGTGGAAAAAAATTAATCGACGATACACTGTACAAGCTGGCCGGTGGTGGTGATTTGGAGTGACAGAAGAATGTTACAAAAAAGTGATGTATAATTTCCGCTTCGAGAAAAGCGAAGCAACAATATAAGTTTCAGCGTTGTTTCGATCATTGGAAGGAAGTTTGATGAAATTTTCTCTGGGGTGGTTTCATGCCTCAACCTCCTCTTCCTTTACCTTCTTTTCTTCACCCTTCTTCGACCAGTCAGGTTTCTTCTGCAAGGTGACAGAAAAACAACATTTTAGTACACTTGCCTTCAAGTTTCTTTCCATGGATTTGCCAATGCGGGAATGTTAAAACGCTCGCAAGCAAATTACTGATAATTTCTAAAAATGGATTGGGCATCATTTTCTAAACGCTTTATTCAAAAATATTTTTGAAAAAATTAATTTTCCCCAGTGTCAAGACTTTCGAAGTCTTCTCCAATTTCGAATTTCGTCCCCTCCTGCCGAATGTTGGTCCAATTGTTCTGGATTGAAAAAAAGTAGAGTGAAAAGTGAAAGAAAAAAATATCATAAACAAAAGTGTTGTTAAAATTGATAGGAAATCTGGTTATGAGAGAAATACTGAGAGAGGAACTTTTTAGTTACTTAGCACGAGCGAACCCAGATAAATTTTTTATTTGCGCCACTGATTATGATCTGATTGAGAAAATTGAATTCAGTTCAATAAATTATTTATCTGGGTAAAAATTATTTAACGCTCGAATATTTTTTTAACAGTTACAAAAGATACTTCAGTCCAGGCATCTAATAGAGCTACTACAAAAAGCGAACTAGAATCATCCAAAAATTATGTGCGAAGATTTGAGGGGAGGGAGGTGTAATAAAATCTTACTGTTCCTTATGAGAGGTGTGGGGAGGTTGGAATATCTTATGCAAGCAAAATTTTCATAAAAAAAATAATAATAAAGAAAAAATTTGTTTAAAAAAGAAAATAGCTGATTTCCCAAACAAAAAGATGAAGTTTCAACGAAGAAAGTTAATTTTATACGAGAAACGACAAATATTCAACGAAATACATTAATTTTTAAGCAACTTTAAACTGAAAAAGATAAATATTTAAACACAACCAAAATTAGTCAAATTTCCAGCTCAAAGAAATAATTTTCAGTCGAGAAGCTGAACGTGTAACCGAAAAGATTAATTTTTTACAAGAAGTAACAAATTTTTAACAAAATACATTAATTTTCGAACAAGTTTAAGAATTTTGAGCAGAGAAGATGAATTTTATACCAAAGAGGCAGATTTTTGACAAAATACATTAGTTTCAAACTGAATTGTTAAATTTTTAACTGAACAAGATCAATTTCCAAAACAAAAATAAAATTAGATATCCAGTTGAACAAATTACTTTTCATTCAAAAAAATTAATTTTCATTTAGAAATCTGAATTTTAAACCCAGAAAAATGATTTTCTGTCAAAGTGACCAATATTAAACGAAAAACATTAATTTTCAACCCAATTTTTGAATTCTCAACCAAAAAGATTAATTTTCTACAGAAAAAAATGGTCATTCTTTAAACCATTTTCAACCCAACTAAAAAGGTCAATTTTCAATAAAAAATGAAATAGTTATAATTTTAACACAGAATATGCGCTTTCTAAACTGCATACATGAAATTCGAACAAAATACTTGAGTTTCCTTTTAAAAAATATCAATTTTATACGAAAAAATAAATAGTTGAATTTTCAGTTGAAAAAATTAGTCAAGAAAAAAGAAGATTTTGGTAACAAAATATTTCGACTCTATAACAATGAAATGAATTTTAAATTAAAATGATGAATATTCAACATAAAAAGTGAAAATTTAACCAAATAATTGAATTTTCAACCAAAAATATTTTCAACCAAGTAGAATTATTTGCTACAAATGGATAAATGTTTAACCAAATTGTTGAACTTTCAAGCCAAAAAGACGAATTTTGGAACAGCAGTAATGAATTTTCAACAAAAAGTTAATTTTAAACAGAATAAATAAATTAATCAAAATTGACTTGAATTGATTACAAATTAGTTCACTTTTAACCAAGTAGTTCAATTTTCAACTAAAAATCAAATTTTCAACGAAATGAGTGAATTTTCAACCAAATGACAGAATTTTCAAGTAAAAAAGTCAATTTTTAACCAAAAATGTAACAGATAAATTTTTAGTTAAGAAAACTTATCTTCAATCAAAGCGATGAATCTTCGACCAAAAAATTAAGTTTCAACAACGTAGTTTAACTTTTAAAAAAATTATGAATTCTCAATGGATAACGTTATAGTTGATATTTGAACCAAAAAATATTTTTATTTGAAATTGAAAACAACTGGATTCAACCAAAAATACGAATTTTCAACCAAATAGTTGCATTTTCAACTAAAAGGATCAATTTAAAAAAAAAATTGAATAATTGAATTCTTAGTTTCAAAAAATAATTTTCAACCTAAGAGGTAAATCTTCAAAAAAAAAAAAAAAATGAATTCTCAACAAAAAATGTGATAGTTGATATTCAAATTAAAAAAATTTTGAATATACGTCAAAAACAGACCAATTTAATTAAAACAGGCGAATTATTTACTCAATAGTTAAATTTTCAATCCCAAAATACGAATTTCTAATAAAAGCAGTTTTCATTAAGAAGATTTTTTAGTGAAGAAAGAAAAAAATCGAAAAAGTATTTTTAAATGTTCAAGCCAAAAAGACAGATTTTTGACACAATAGTTGAATTTTCAAAAAAATAATAAAATTTTTACCGAAAAAGGACGAATTATCAACTAAACCAATATTTTTTTAAAACTAGTAAGATTGTAATATACTTTGGTAATAAAATGCGCTATTTAGCCATTCTTAAAGAAAACGGCTTCTAAAAAATCTACGCTTGTTACATGGACCGCGATGTGAGAGTCTTTCAAATCCTTGTTAGATCGGGCGGTAGCGGCCCGAGTTTGTAACTGGAAAGCCTGGGCTCGATTCCTGCCTCTGGAATTTTTTATCAATTTTATTTGATGACAACTGACTAATACTTTTATCTAAATGAAGCCAAAATCTCAATTTTCAACCAAAAAAATGGTTTCTGTAGAAAATTCTGATTTTCCTTAATTCAATTGAACATTCATATTTTTGTTATCTTATTTTTATGTGAGATAAAACTGACATACATAAAAATAGTAAAATAAGAATAAAATGAATATTTACATATAAATAAATAGTAAATTAAAATGATGTCAAAATGAAATATAAATGAAAGAAATTTTCTATTATTATAATATTTATGATTTGAAATTCGAGTTATGTTTTCCAGCTACCGCCTGATCTAACCGGGAGTTGTAACACTCACATCGCGGTCCATTTAACCTGTGTGGATTTTTTCGAAGCCGATTTTGGTAAAACAGTAAAATTTTATTACGGTTGGGGGAGGTGAGTGGAAAATTTCAGAAAATTTTTACCTTATCTTTTGATGCGTTCTGCAAACATAACGCAAGAGCACAATCATTAGTCAAAGAGTCAGACGAGGACAGTAAATAAAGCAAAAATTATTACATTTCATAACGAATATCTCGAGGATTTATGACCTCAACATTCGTCGAAACCTCCAGTAAATTTTAATAATCTCGTCTCAATCCAAAAAAAATTTGCATCCCCTGACACGAACTTGTGACATTTGCATACATTTTACTGGAGTTTTCGCGCATGCTTTCAGCTAGCAATGACAAAACATCGATCAATAAATGGCTTGACATTCTCACGTGTCGATAAAAATGACAAACGATTCATTTCTTTTACAGCTGCTACATAATTGATGATTCCATCTTAGAGTCTGAAAAGGATCTTCTTTTCCGAAAACTTTATCAATTTCACTAGAAAGCCAGGGGTGTTTTTGGATCACGAAACGGATTAACTTAATTACGAAACGAACTTAATTGTGATAATAAATAACCTTGAATTTGTTTACGCAAATTCGTGACGTAATTTTGAAAATTCGAGAACATTCTAGAAACTTAGCTCGGACACGAACCACTTCAGCTACAGAGTGATCTCGAAGTCGGTAAGGTAGGTTTCGTGGTACAGAAACCCCCTGCCTATCTATTAATTTCTACAAATTTAGAATTTATGAAATTTTTTAGATTGATTCAAAAATGAAAATTGTTTTTGTATTGACACGTGAGAGTCAAAAAAAGCCTTTGGACGAGACAGCATTCCTGTACAATTACAGCCTCGAAGCTTGGCAGACACAGAGTCAACTGAAAAGAGCATTTGGCATAATTAGATGTCTTTTTTTGAAAATAAATGGCCTGTTTCAAAAAGGAGCATTTTATTAATTTTGTCTGCTGATTGGCGCGAATAATGTGAGAGGTAGAGAAAAAGAGTGTAAAAAAAGGAGTGATGGGAAATAGTTTCTATTTATTAGTTGCTGTAACTAGTTACTGTTTTTGGTAACGACAGTGGCAACGAAGTTATTGCTCTGACAATAAAAATCGTTACTTTTTCAGTTGCTCTCGAAATTTAATTCGCAAGTAATTTTTCACGACAATTAATACATTTTATTCCCTATTTGTTTATTTAAAAATGTTTCGTCCAGGATATTAAAAAAGTGACTTCTCTTTAAACAATTTTTGTCGATAAATTTTTAGCTAAACTTTACATAGTCTTGAATGAATGCATGGGGACTCACATGATATAGAGTATTTATTTATTGACTTATTTGTTTGTTATAAACAAATTTGATAATAATGTTATTACTATCAAAAAGAATTTCTGCTTGCTAAAAGTTCTCCTAAAATATAGGAATTCCTATTTTCCTAAGTTGCCTAAATTGCTACATATAAACCTAAAAATAATATAAGTTTGATAATATTTGATGAAATGTAGTAATTCAAATTTTTATAAATAATCATTACAAACAAATTCAAAATTTTGGCAGTTTCACGTAGAAAAAATCGGCTTGTTTTAAAAATAGCTTGAGACTGAATTTCTTATAAATAAATAATGACATTGTTCAAAAAAGTATTTATTATTATTTATTACTAATATAGACTTTCAACCTGAAAATTTTAGAAATTTCAATTTTTTTTTAAATTTTCATAATTTCTTAAATTTGAAATTTTTAGAAATTTTGGAAAATTCCATAAATTTCGAAAATTCAGAAATATTGATAATAAAATTTCGAAAATTTGATATTTGCAATTTTTATAAATTCTGTTTATTTCTAACTAATTTACAGATTTTAGAAAATTTAGAAATGTTGAAAATTTTTTAAATCAGAGATTTCGAAAGTTTTGGAAATTTTGTACATTGTGAAAATATTTTCAATATTTATAATTTGTAAAATTCAAAATTTTTCATTTTAAAAATGTTTTAAGCATTTCAGAAACGGCCAATGTTTTTTTTAATTTTCGTAATTTGTAAAATTTTTAGTTTTCAGATATTTTACAAATTTTGAAAATTTTATAAATTGTGAAATCTTAGAGATGTTAATAATTTTTAAAATTTGAGACTCTCTGAATCTTGAAAGTTTTGCAAATTTTCAAAAATGGTAGAAATTTTAAAAATTTGAGAAAAATTTAAAATTTCTAAAATTAGAGATTTCAAAAGTTTTAAAAATTTTATAAATTTAAATATTTTGCCACAGAAGATGTTTATAACAGTGGTAATTGTTAACTTGTTAATTATTTTGAGATTGAATGTCATTTCTATTCAATACGATTTATGATTTTTGAAAATTAGGTTCGCGAGAATCCCTAAAAAGATCTTAAAATATTTCAAAACATTCCAAAGATTTCCAAGATTGTTGAAATGGCAGCAATTTTTTTGTTTTTCGGGATTTTAAACAATTTTCGAGGATAACGCAATTATTTCAAAAGACATTAGAAAGTTTGGAAAAAATTTGAGAAATAATTTGAAACTCCAGAAGATTTCAAACAATTTGAAACAAAATGTAGACCTTTGATGTTTTCCAAATAAAGTTGTGAAGATTCTATAAAGGATTTTAAAAGGTTTTAATTTAAGAAAAAAATTATATTTAGATTCCTGAGAAAATTTTAAATGATTTTTCATTCCGGAAAATTAATTTCAAGGGAATATTTAAAAACTTTTCAAAGGATTCGAAAGGATTTACAGATTGTCAAAAAAGAGTCTGGAAGATTTTAGGGCATTTTTTCATTTTGGAAAATGTTTTTAAAATTTTAGGAAGAATTCTGTACATTTAAAAGATATGAAGAGTTCAAAAAAGGCTTAAAATGATTTAAATCTTGAGAGGATTTAAAAAAATTAAAAAATTAATTTTTAATGATACAATTTTCGAGAAAATTTAAAAAGATTTCAAAAGCATTTCAGAAGTTTTATAGAAATTCTGCAAAAAATCTGGAAGCTTTGAACGCATTTTTTTTAATTTTGAAAGATTTCCCCAAATTTAAGGAAAAATTCCGATCATTTTGAAACATATTGTTTATAATAGTCAAAAGATCAAAAAATAATTCAAATCTCGTGAAGATTACAAATAATTTTAAACAAGATGTAGATTTTTGAAGATTTAAAAAAAAAATCAGAAACTTTTTAAGAATGTTGAATGATTTCAAGAGAATGAAAAATTTTATTCAATCTTGAAAGAAAATTGAAAGAGATTTTAGAAACAGTGCAAAAGATTGATGAAGATGTTGGAAAAATATCTGGAAGATTTTAAGGATTTTTTCAACTTTGTATTTTTTTCAAATACTAGGGAAAATTCTAATAATTTAGAAAATATCAAGAAGTTTCGAGAAGGCTTAAGATAATTTCAATCTTGAAAAAGATTGAGAAAAAAAATTGAAATTTTATTTTTATTGATAAAATTTTCGAGAAAATTCTAAAAGATTTCGAAATCATTTAAGAAGATTTATAAAGATACTAACAAAAATCTGGAAGCTTTGAACGAAGTTTTTCAATTTTTAAAGATTTTTCCAAATTTGAGGAAAAAATTCTGATCATTTTGAAACATATTTCCAAGCTTTAGATGGTGTCAAAAGATCCAAAAATAATTCAAATCTTGTGAAGATTACAAATAATTTTAATCAAAATGTGAATTTTTGAAGATTCAAAATAAATTCAGGAGCTTCTTGAGAATTTTGAATGATTTTAAGAGACTAAACAATTTTACTAATTTTTAACGAAAATTGAAAAAGATTTCAGAAACATTGCCAACGATTGCGATTGATGAAAATGTTGGAAAAATATTTGGAAGATTTTGAGATAGCTTTCCTAATTTAGAAAGATTTTCCAACATTTTTGGAACTATTTAAGTCAGTTTAAAAATCATTCCGGAATCTAAGAAGCCTTGAAGAGATTACAAAGAGTTTCAAATTTGAAGAGTTTTTTTTAAGTTTAAAATTTTTTTTTAATTTCTTCCGAACTTCATAAAACTTCCAAATATCTTTTAAACTGGCTTGATTTTTTTTTTATGATTTGAAAAATAATTTCAACTATTTCAGCCACATAAAATTTACTCTAAAAATTGAAAATAGTGAAGTTGTAGAGAATATTTTTCCCGAAAAAATAAGTCATCAATTTTAAAAATCAACAATTTTTCAAAAATTGGTCAGGAGCGACAGTAAAAAAACCGATTGCAAAAAGGCGGTAAAAATTAAATTTTTTGAAAGATTAAAAGCTTTTCAATTAAATATATATTGATTTTTATTTGAAATGACATCAGTAATATTATTTCGATTTTTAAAATCCCAGAAAAACCATTTTTTGAGAGATCTGATTTTTGGCTCAAAAACTAACTTAATCTTGAATTCGAGTGTTCCGAAATTTTTAAAAATAAATAGTTATCCTAGATATGTATTTGTTCTAATGTAGGCGGGGGGCCCGTGAGGTCCCAGCCCCTGGCGCTGAAGCTATAAAGCCTATTGTGCCGCTAGATATGTATTTAGTATTTATATAAGAAAAAACAACTAAGAAGGGTTCCGACATTTTTTTTTTACAAAAGTAACTGAGAAAGAGTTCGATTTTTAAATGGTACACTGAGCGAAGAATTCCCCAGTGGTTCGGGTTTATACCCCAATAGTTGGGGTA
>CAKNXH010000794.1:73072-87172 GCA_932178445.1 Andricus quercusramuli | reverse complement strand
TGTGCTACTTGTGAAAAATTTACAACTTCATAGGACTAAAAAAGAATAATTCGAAAATTTAGAATTTGGGGGGGGGGGTGGCTCCAATTTTCCTATATAGAAACTTAATAATTTTTCTTTAAAACTTACGAACTCTTAAAAACTTTCTTAAACTTAATAATTAAAAAAAAAAACATTCATTAATAATTTTTCGTTGAAAAAATGTAAGAAATGCATAACAACTGACACTTAACAGTTGTTACTCCTGAAAACTGGTAACAGGCAATTCATCTTGAGAACCGGATTCTTATCATGTGCGATTCACTGATAAAAAAAAAATCCAAAATTTGTATAAAAGCCTTGCATATGATTTTGAGCCGATTTCAGGATCAAATTGATCAACTGGCAATTACTGTCTAACAACCAGTTCAAGGAGATTCACATGATTTGCTTTCATTTATGAAATTACTTTTGTATAAAGGATATTCAAACTGAAAAATAAAAAATTTGTAAAAATGCCGTGAAATGTCGAACCAGCAATCACAATGTCGATTCGACACTTGTGATTGGTTGCCAGCCAGACGACAATGGGTTAACTTCCAACAAACCGTTTCCTGAATGCTAGATGCCATTCATCAATATTTCATTGCACAGCTAATCTCCTTAAATTGGCTGACCAGTACGTACAGTGACTACTGACATGAAAAAAACCTGGGAGACAAAAACGTGACCTGATCGGTCGGACAAAAACAGTCTGAGGGTAAAAAAATTCAACACCATACCAGAAAATATGGTAAAACCAAAACTTGACAGTCGGTGGTTGCAAACGACAATGAACAAACCTTGAAAAACTCTCTGATTTCAATGACGATGGTTTGCATTCACAAACTTTTGGAAAATTTTGGTTTCTACTTACGTAATTGATTACAAATACAAATTTTTTGTAGCTTAACTTGTTCTTACGCCCTAATTTTGCTTACTTCTTAGTCACTTTTTTATAATTAAAAATAAATTTTTAAATCTCCCCTGATGAGGATAGATGAAATATAAAAGAAAATTTAAGAATGACCTGATTTTGAAAGTTTCGAAAAGAAAAATGAATGGATGGTTCAAGTATTCTTACCTCCTTGTCTTCCTCCTCGAGGGTGAATTCCTTCTTCTTAACCTGCTTGAGTTGATTGCGGAAGTTGAACTCTGCTGCCTTCTTTTGTAGTTTGGCGAACTTGTTTTCGTATTTTGAAACCTTCTTCAGGGTTGGCTTCATGCTAGAGGAAGAAACAAAGACGTTAAATGACGTAACTTTAGAAACGAGTTTCCCATTTGGATTCATCAAACCGATTTTAATTCACTGAATTCATCAGTTGACCAATTCCATTTTAAATTATTCAGAGGTTCAGCTTAGGATGTCAGAATGATTTGGTATTTGGATATATCATTTTAGAGTGAAAATAAAGGGACCACCACGCGTTGCCAAAAAACTTATTTGCTTTACTTTTTCACAATAATTTGAAAATTACCTGATATTCCTTCAAAAAATAAAGGATTTTTCTCAAATTGCAGTATTTTCCGAAAGAGCAATTCAGGATTTCCTTATGTTATTGAACATGGAAACTCCTCTTGTACTAATTAATTCAAGAAAAATAATAACCTTTTGGAAAATAACAGGCAGGTTTTTCAGAATGCTTGAAAATAGATTTTTTCAAAATCCCACTTTTTAAAATGTTGGATTTTTGTATACACACTACATATTTTGTGAGTTTTGGACTTAGTGAAGTACTGCTTCACATTAAATTAATGAAGTTTAGAAACAAATAAGAAATATTATCATTAATAATAATTAAACCAAAAAATATCTCAGTCAACACTTCAAGGAAAATTTACATTTAATATTATCCATATAGAAAATTTGAACTCTATTTTAAATATATATTTTATTTCAGAAAAATATATCCACGAAAAAGAAAAAGATAATTTGGAAAATAATTCTCTCTATTCCTTTTTTATTATTTGTTCATAACTAAAAAGGCAAAACAGAATTAACAATCCCAGGGAAAATCGCTACTTTCTAGCAATTATCCAAGAGAAGATAGCTATAAAAATAATAAATCATTTGAAAAATAATTTTTTCCAACTGGAATAAATTGTTACCTTACTCTGAGTGAAAAGTTCACGAAAAGTGGAAGGTATTGTTTAAGCAATCATGATTGTTCATTTTTTGAAATTTGTTCAGTGCTTCAAGTGAAAATTGGACAAAAAGTTGAATATTGTAATAAAAACCGCAGATTTCTAGCATTATTCGAATAAAATATTATTAAGAATGATAAATTGTTCGAACAATTTTTTTTTTTAATTTCAATAATTTTTACCTCCCATCTAAGTGTGGATGAAAAAATCATCATTTTAGAAGAAACCGCAACATTCTAGGATTATACAAAGATAATATTATTGAAAAATAGTTTAAACAATTATTTTTGTCAACATTATTTGACTGTTATCTCACTTTAATTAACAAATTGGACCAAAAGTTGCAAATTTTAGTAAAAACTAAAAATTTCTAGCATTAGTCTGAGAGAATATTATTATAAATATTCATAAATTTTTTGAACAATTATTTCTATTGAATATAATCGATTTTTGCCTCAATGTAATCGAAACATTTGACATAACTTTAAAAATTCGGCGAAAACTACGACTTTCTAATTTTCTTCTAAGAGTAAATTAGCTAAAAATAATAATAAATTGTTTAAACAATTTATGTAAGCATCGGATAGAACCAGTAGGTTTTTCTGCAATGTTTAAGTTTACTTTTCCTTTTTAGTTATAAACAAAGAAAAAATATATACGAGAGAATAATATTTAAATTTTTTTGTTTTAAATATATTTTTCTAAAATAAAACAGAAAATTGCAATGCACTTCAAATTTTCTACATGGATCGTATTGAGTATAATTTTTCCTTGAAGTAATTTCTTGTTGACGTTCACTTATTATTTTTTCGTAACTAAAAAGTCAAAGCAAAACGAGAATTAAAAAAAATTCTATCATCACTCTAAGAGCAGAAAATTATAAACAAAGGTAAATTGTTTAAATAACTATTTCTGTTAACTTGCACCATTTACTACTTTACTAAGTAAAAAGTGGGTGGAAAGTTGAAAATTATAGAAGAAATCGAAAGTATCTAGCATTATTAAATTAGAAGATAGTTACAAACAATAATTATTTGTTTGTATGATTATTTTTGCTAAATTGAATTAATTATTGACTCAATCCAACTCAGTAGACAAATTTGTAAGAATTTCAGAAAAAACACAATTTTTTCTTAATTGAATATTTATTATAGTATATTGAATATTTATTAATTGAATATCATTAAAAAGAATAACAAAGTGTTTAAACAATAAAATTTGTCAGCTTCAATTATTGGTTTGCCCCACTCTAATTAAAAAGTGGACAAAAAGTGGGAAATTTTAGATGAAACTGCAACTTTATAGCATTATTCTAAGAGAATCTTGTTATAAGTAATAGTAAATTGCCTAAACAATTTAAATAAAAAAATTAATATTTTGTTCATATCCCATAGCTAGTTCTGAAGAGAAAGGTTGGGTTTCAATTCGATTAATCTAATATTGAGGATTTTGAATAAAATTTAAAAAAAAAACACATTCTTTTCTCATGGGAAATGCATGTTAAACTCCATGTAGCTTGCGCCACCTCTGAATATAATTTTTGTTATAAAACAAACAAATGGATTTTTCTTGTGGATCCGAAAAAATTTTTGGTTGATATGCATGATAATTCCAGAAAAAAAATCTGTACCACCCTAGTGATCAAACATTGTACGAATTAACTTGCAAGTTACTAAATTAAGCTTGCGCAACCTCTGCATTTAATGAAAAAAATGCATTATTGAAAAAAAAATTTTATCCACTCTAATTACCATCCTCAATTATCTAGAATTTTCGTGAATTTTTGCATTATTTAAAATGAGATTGGTCAGTTAACTTCTTATTTTTACTTTTAAATCAACTGATAAAAGCGCACAAAAAGGTATACTTACAATTTACCTCGGAGGTCGTTGACTTGGCTGTTCAAATCCGAAATCTGCATCAATAAAGAACCAAATTAATATCCATTGTAGAGGGTAAATTTTTTTCATTCATTGAAGCATCTTCGCAATTTCTCTCTTTAAGAAGCGAGACGAAGCTTCGCAAGCTCGGAAGGACTTAACGAAGCGTGCAAAATGCAATGAATCTAGTACAATTTCGTTGCAGTGAAGTCACTATCAACGCCTCATTACACGTCCTTCGGAACTACGAGTCGAATCTTTTGCGCCTTACAAATTCTACGTGTTTACGATTCACTTGCTGAACAAACACAATAGCGTACTGGACACAAAGCTCAAGACAAGCGGTTAGTAGACAAAAAAAACTTGCTTTTCCACAAGAGTACTCAGCAACAGAGATTATTCTACCACACTCGCTCTGACGAGAAAATTCAACGAAGCGCGTGCATTTTGTTGGACGTTATGAAAAAAAATAGACAAAGTGAAATATGTCATGCAGTCTGCATGATTTTTGTGATACGAATAAATTACACTCAACTCTCGATATAAGACCGATTTTTGAGTATGGCTCGTATTGACCTTGATTCTAAATCTGGGGAATCCGCACGTAGAGAGGCACATCCTATTAGCCCTCAAGCTGTTTGTCACGCTTGACTGAGCGCGTCCTCTCGTTCGGCCCCGCGGCTCCTCTCATCATGAAACTACCAACGTCATCAGTTCTAGGAGTATCATAAACCGGGCGGTCTTATATCGGGAGTTGAGTGTATTAGTTAGCGAGCCGTTTGACGTGTCGAACAGTAATGATGGCTTGCTGATTATTTGCGAGGAAGAAACAGAAATGAGGGTGGCTATTTTTCATGAAGGAATGACAAGGAGATGCAAGAAAATGGTATCCTTAATACAAAAATATTGAACTACCTGTAATGCATTATATTTGATCAAGAAATATATGAGACGAAAACAAGAAGCTATTTTGTGAAAAAGATTTAATTTTTGTCTTCAAAACAAGTAAACTAGGATCGGAAAAGCAATTTTCTTTTAAAATGCGAAGAGGCCGTCGTTCTCGTGGAAGGTAATTGTCAACCTGTCAGCTTCTCGCGGTGAACATAACGCTTTCATCATCGTCGAGAATAAGTAACCCCATAAGCCCCTTTCACTAAATTCACTTTTCTACCAATTTTCGATTTTTATCAGTTTGAAATTTCCCAAAGGTAGCAATTTTATCTAATGGAGATGATTAAGTTGAATCGCTTTGCCGTCTAGATCTCAGAACGATTCACTCATGATTGTATTATTGATGGTCAATCTATCTTATTGTCAATTATCAATCAGGGAACCAGCTGGTCGTGTTCAGCTCTCTCCTTCGATTCAATCCACTAAAATCCTCGCTGGTCCGAAGAATTCATGTATTATTTATCTATTTTTTTTTATAAAAGTTTAAAAACAGTAAGGGATCATCCATAAACTAGGTTACCAATTTTAGGGGTTTCTACTCCCATGCTCCCTCTTTGACCCCCATTCATCTTACCTATTGAATAAAAGGAAAATGATTTTTCTTTTTAATTCCTGAGATTTCAAGTTGAATTTTATTGCATTCTTAACAAAAAAAGTGAAATTTTTAACCAGAAAAGATTTTATACCAAAAGAGATGAATTTTTAACTCAAAAAGACAAAGTTGAAAAAAAAATTTGCAACCAAACAGTTGCATTAAGAACCAACTGGCTGAAGTTTTGAACAAAAGAGATGAATTTTCAACAGAATAGTTCAATTTAAAAAAAAATAGTTGAATTAAAAAAAATACTCGGATTATCAACGAAATAGTGGAATTTTCAACAAAATGGTCGAATTAAAAAAAAATAGTTAAATTTTCAACTGAAAAAAGATTTTCTACCTAAAAAGATGAATTTTCGAACCCAAAAAGACGAATTAAAAAAAATATATATTCAACCAAACAGTAGAATCAACAACCAACTAGTTTTGAACTTTTGAACAAAGAGCTAAAATGAATTTCATCGAAGACAGTTGAATTTTCAACAACAAAAATTGATTTATAACCAAAAGAGATCATTTTTAATCCACAAGCATGTATTTTCAACCGAATAATAGAATTAAAAAAAAAAAAATTCATCCCACCAAAAACAGTGGCATTTTCAACCAAATTGCTGAATTTTCAAACAAAAAAGATGCATTTTTTATAAGACAGCTGAATTTTGAATCAGAAAAATTGATTTTTAAAGAAAAAATCGTTTTTCACCAAAAAATATGAATTATCAAAAAGCAAAGATGAATTTCTATCATAAAATATGAATTTTTAATCCCAAAGGACGAATTATTAACAAAGTAAATAAAGTCTCAAGCAAATAGTTGAATTTTAAAATAAAACAAATGAAATTTTCAACCAGAAATGGAATATTCAAATCTTCAGTTAAAAAATTACTGGAAAAATTCAAGATTTTATAAAATAGTTGACTTTTCAATCAAATAGTCGAGTTTCTAACTGAAAAAATAAGAGTTTAATTAAAAATGGAATAGTTAAATTTTCAAATAAAAAAATTACCTAAAAAATAAATCGAATTTTCTACCACTTGAATTTGACGTAAAAAGACAAAGTTTTAACAAAATTGTTGAATTTTCAACCCGACAATATAATTTCTGTGCAGAAAAAATTAATTATCTACAGAATAGTATAATTTTCGAATGAATATTTATGCTTTCAAACAAATAGTTACATTTTCTACAAAGTTGATTGAATTTTTAAACAACAGTAGGAATTTTCAACTAGAAAATATAATTTCTCAATAGAAAAGTGCAATATCTACCAAATAGTTTGATTCTCGGATAGATATTTATTTTTACAAATAAACAATTCAATTTTTTATCAAAGTGGTTGAATTTTTCAACGGAAGTATTAAATTTGAACGAAAAATTCCATTTTCAACAATATTGTTGAATTTTGAAGCCAAACAGAAGAATTATTAACAAAAAAGTTGATTTTCAAATAAATAGTATAATAAAATTTGTAAGCCGGATAGTTGAATTTTCAACAACAAATCTACAACTAAACTAAACAACTACAACTAAATGAAATTGTTTTACTAGGAAGGATGAATTTTCGATGAGAAATTCCAGTTTCAACCAAAAACAAAATAATTATATTTTCAGTTAGAAAAATTTATTGCCAAACTAAAGAAAAAAAATAATTTTTAATAAAATAGTTACATATTTAGCTACAATAATGATTCTTAAAAAAATGAATTTTCAACAAAGAGTTAAAAATTCTACCAAATAGTTGAAGTTTCGATCCAAAATAATGAATTTACAACAATAAATGGTTGCATTTTTCATAAAATAATTAAATTTTCAATCAATTAGTCGAATTTCAAACCAAACGAGGTAAATTCTGAACCAAAAATATAATAGACTTCCCACCCAAACAAAACTAACTTTCATCCAAAAATAGGCAAAAAGGAGTGTGAAGTCTGAAATATAAACGTAAATTTTCTCAAACTTATTAAGTTATTATCTTTCTCATCTTTTTCGAAATTCGCAAACTTTGTTGAAATTTATCTTCAGGAAACGTACTCAACGTTATCTAAGTTCGTGTCTTTATTTGGACTGACCCCCACTTCCTGCATCTATTACCTTCCGTACTTTTCTGTACGAGCTCCCCCCCCCCCCCCGAACCCACTCGCAAATGCGTAACGTAGTATATGGACGGCACTCTTTTAAACATTATCTCCAAGTTTTGTACAATTTCATCAAAAACTGTAAAAGTTTTCTTTGTTAGGTAACTGAGGAGGGAAACTTTCTTCTTTCTTTGGACCAGTCAAAGACGCGCTATAATATGTACAGCAGTGTTAAATACCATGAAAACACATAGACAGTGGGTGACGTGTGTATCGGTGCAAAATCCAATTTAAATATGTACAAGAGCGAAAATATTTAGAAAAGAGTCGTATCTAAATCTTTGCTTTTGGGAATCACTCCGCGCTTTCGCCTACCATTTATGTTCCACTCTACAAGCCGTTTCTTAAGGAAAAACGCGACTAAGGATTCTAAAATCAGAATAGAGAATTTCACAGCATGGCACTTCTTTGCGTCCATCTTTGTGAGAGCCCTAAGTGTTGAAAATCGAAGTCGTAAAAAAAATTATTCATCAATATATCGGATTTTATCAATTCAATCTTTTTTTAGAGACTTGTCACCACCACATTTACCTTTTTTCATTTTTCTAATACAGTGACGAATATGAAGTGCCATACTCCAACACAGAAAAAACTTGGAATACAAAACGTTGCAGGTAATCGTTCGAGCAGGGTAATAGTCCGCTGATTGATTCAAAGTGAGGTAAACTTTCACCCCGGAAAGTTTACCTCAATTTGGACTATCCACTTCACGTTTACCCTGCTTGACTGATTATCTGAAAAAAATACTCCAAGTTTTTTTTCCGTGGACGAAAGTAAAGAAAAGCTAGAAGGCTGCGCATGCAATTTTTGTTTCCTCTTGAGTAGATTCTTCGTTAGTATAGGCCATGCACGTGTTAGCTGTTTTTAAAATATTTTGCTTCGCAAATTTCTTATCGAGGAGGCTAATGCGACTAAACGAGAGCGTTTCCCAATAGCGTTGAATTTTTGCCGCTTAGCGGCTGGCGATCAAAAAATGTTAAGTTCGAGAACACTTTTTTTTCGTGGTGTTGCACCGTAACACATGACACGCCTCGCTACTCTGGTGCTCGAATTCATAAGCGAATTTTTTTCTCTCTCGCGAATTGAAGTTGCTAATAACTACGCGGCTCCACCGGACAAATGAACCAAGCGCAAAAAAAGCGTCTACGACTCCGAGTCCAGAGCTCGCGATCAAAACTGCTGAACGCGCTTTTCCAGCATGATGTTTGAATCGTCAGGTTTTTTTATCCCTTGCCGGAGAAAAAACTTTTACTGATTTTCATTAAATTGGTGAATCTATAAATGAAAAAGTTATTATCAAAATCATCAGAATTCAAAAGCATTTTCTCTTGTAACTTATCTGCCACTTTCCTCGGTATTTGTCAATAATAAGCAGATTACTCATGATCAGCTGCACCAATTTTTTGTAAACTTCCTTCAGTCGATTTTTTTAAACAAAAAATTCCAAGTCTGATATAAGTCCTAAGTTTTTGAGTATCAAATCTACTTTTTTATTTTTCTCGAAATTCAGTGGTCAGTATAAAAAGTATGTTATAAGTCCGGTATAAGTCCTATGTTCCTAAGTTCCGAATCAACTAAATTTCTTTTGGTTTTCTTCAGAGCAAAGTAATTTTTAAAAAAATTTACCAATTTTATCTGAAAAATAAGAAGTTCATTTAAAAATTTTGAATAAACAAAAATTGGTGCAGTCTCTCATGAATTTTTATGTGTAATAATTTTTGAAAATTATACAAGATGCGCCTTATTATTCAAAGCGGTCTTTCCGGCTTCTACTTAAGCTCATTTCCGAGAAGAAAAACGTCTCCTATAAGCTTGCCCAGCCCTGCGCCATTATCAAAAAGCTTTCTCTTGTGCTGCTTGTAGTTAGTAGAAAGCACCGTCAACATCCATACAGTTCAAAAAAATATTTCCGGTTTAAAATCAATTTTGAGCTGATTTTGATACAATTTTCCAGAAATAAATCAGTATTCTTTATAAAACTGATGAATTTTAATAAAATATCAAAATTGTCATAAAATAGCTCAAGTTGATGCCAACGAGATCGAATCCATTTTAAATAAGGCGACGAATATGTTGCTATTTCAGAGAAAATAAGACAAGTATTTTACCGATTTTTAAAAAAAATTTCGACGAGGCTACGAGTATTTGATTTTGGATTTACACTTTTAAAAAAATTACAAAAATGTTTTTTTCAACTTCTATAGTTTGTATAATTTAAGAAATATAAATTATTATTTATGAAAATAAATATAATTGTGAAATATAAAACTAATTCAGATATTCCATTTCTTTTTTCGATTCAGGAAAATTTCGACGATTTGTTTAAAAATAAAAATGTTATCTCAATAGTTTTTTTTTGCAGAAAAATCTTTCTTCTTCGCAAAATCAAATTTAATTTCAATATTATTAAAATTGATTTTTGTGATTGAATTTTTGAGTTTAAGGGAATTTAAATCAATGTCAATTTAACAAAAATATTTATCAAAAAAACCTCCTCTTCGGATGTTTTCATAAGACTGAAATAACTCTGGAAATCACTAACATTTTTTAATTTCTTGGCTCATTTTAAATATAAGTCTCTAAAGTATTTTGCTAATTTGTAAAAATATTTCTTATAGTTTTTTCTAGATTTTACCCTAGGTTCGAAGTCCGTACAAAAAATTAGGAAATTTTCGAATAATTATTGTATTTAACACACGATTCAAAAGAATATATTTTTGTAAATAATACTAAAATTCATTTAGGTATGATATACAATGATTAAAAAAAATAATTGCAAGTATTTCAAGATTTTTGAAATTTTTTGGCTTTTTTGCTAAATCTAGCAAAAAAAATCTACATATATATTAATAATTCATAAAATGACTATGGAGATTTAACTTTAAAATGAACACAAGAACTTTAAAAACGTTAATTTTTTCAGAATTATTCTAATGTTTGAAAAATATTGACTATAAAATTGAAAATTTTCCTTATACTTGAGCTTATTGAACGCAACATTTTATTACTATTCGTAGTGTTACAAGTCAAAAATGTTGACGTTATATTGTAAAAATAAAGGCACTTTAGTAAGAAAAAAGTTTGCATGTCTCAAAAAGTTTTACAAAAATAGTTCTTTCTCTATTTCAAAAATTATAGTTTTAGGAAAAAAAATGTCTCAATATCAAAAATGGTATAATCCACATGAAAATGGTAAATGATGATAAATTATGAAAAATAATAAAAAATTGAAAAATAATGGAATATAAGAAAAAAGATAAATGCGGTCTTCGAGGAAATTTTTTTTTTCATGCTTACGAAATTCAAAGAAATGTAGAGATAAAATTTTCTAAGAACCGTACATTTTTTATTTCTTCTCGATTTTTGAAAATTTATATAACATTGTCTGTAATTTATCATTGTCTCCAAAAAAATACAGAAATTCGATTTCACGTAAAAAATTATCTTGTATTTTCAGAAAAATCGTCAACATTATGGTAATTTTGAACTTGAAGAAAAAAAAATCTGATAGACCTCAGAAGAATAGGCTGAAGCTCTTCAGAATCTATAGAAAAAAATTGGAATGTCTGAATTCGATAAAAAATTAAAGAAGTAAAAAAAATTGGTATTTTCTTGAAAAATAGGATTCAAAATTCCGAATCTCGTAACCATGTGTACAATTTTTTTTCTCCTCAATCGAAAAAGTAGGTTTCGCCTAATTTTCTCTGAAAAATAGCCTATTGTACTGGATTCGATCACCAGTAAATTCTCGATCTGGATGAATCTGGGTCAGTAACGATTACAAGATAAATGAGAGAAAGATAGAAAGAATAAAATAGAGAAGAAGAGTTACAGAAAAGAAAGAGAAATGCGAAAATATTAAGTACATGCGTGATTGAAAGTGAAGAAAAGAGATAGTCTGAAAAATTATTTGCGAGAGCGGCGTGTTTGCGTTGCAGAAAAAAAATGAAGGGCACTTCATATTCTTGAAAATCAATTAATTATTCGATGCAAATTTTGTTCGACACGCGCCTTCGATTTTTTATCGCCTTCTCAAAAAAATCGATCCACGAAGGAAAAAAATCAAGCGAGACAGGACTGACCAAGATTATAAGGAGCGACTCAAAAATTCTTCATCTCTATTATCTACGATTTTTTTCATCACAATGTACTTTTCGATCTTCGGAATAGGGGCCGTGCAAATTTCCTGACAGAGAGAGGTCGCGACCTCTCCTTGTGAGAGTAGAGCAAGTGCCTCAGATTTTCCCAATCCAATCCAATTTTTCAGAAAGTTTTTACTCTCAGCTTTTAAAGCAAGGGATAAAATGTTTTCAGGAGGGGAAAACAAGGGAAGGGGGGGGGCAACCCTCCGATGGAGAAGTTGTGCCACGCATGGTAGGGGATAAAAAAATAAATAAAACAGGTTTGGGAGACGAAAACTAAAATGTTTAGTCCTTAGTCGTACGATGGTGGGTTATACCTCGTAGTCTCGTTTTCGAACTTCACGCTCCAAATCCCACTTTTGACCCTCACAAATGTAGACGCGGTCGTAATACATTCGGCAAATCCTTCTCAAGTCATCTACAACGATATGGATAGACCAGTCTCAGATTCTTTTCTCAGGGAAAAAAGGTTGCAATTCTTTTTCTCTTTCACGCGACACATTATTTCCGATTTAAAAAATCTGTCTTCATTAGTCTGTGTAAAGGAGACTCGATCCTCAATATCCAATCACTCAAGATAATTTGAATAATTTCGGATGATCTTTTTGATCATTGATTGGATATTTAATAAGGATGAAGATCTCAAAATCGTCAGTCAGTTATTTATTCGCGATTATCACCTGCTTTGAAAATTCTCTCTTCGGCAGTAGATAGGCAAAGGCGTTTCTGGACAAAGATTCCTATCTTATCGACTTCGGGATCGTGAGACAGCTCAAGTGGTTCATGTCCGTGCTAAGTTTCTAGAATATTCTCGATAAGGTCATATTTTTCATTCATATTCCAATTTCATAATCCAATTTTATATTTTGATTTGCTTCTGAGCACAGTAGGATCCAGGTGACGTCATCGAGAGTATAGTAGCAGCCTAGCACGGACAAGAACCACTCGAACCGTCGAACAGTCTCGAGGTCGGTAAGGTAGAAATCTTGGTTCCGAAACGTCCTTGCTTATCTACTTTCGGATATGTGCGCAGTATTTTCAGGCATCTGCCACTCAAAGTACTCGTGCATTGCGGTGGAGAGGATAGTCGGGTTATCGTTCATGTATCACTTCTCTAACTACTGCGAGCTCGGTAAGAGAGTAAAAAACGAAAAAAAGAAGTAATATCACAAAATCGTCAATCCCGAGGTATGTGGGTGTCGAGTGTGTGTGAGAAGGATGCAAGTGGAAAGCTTCACACTGCCTGAACGTTGGCGTCGATTTGTGAGATATCGACGGTATTTGTTCGGCCTGTAAAAGTCCAAACGAAATTACCCTGGCGACCATAAAATTCTATTGCTGATATATATTGAACCCAAACCACTTCGTTCTGAAATATTTTTATTTTCTCAATTCTAAAACTTTTCAAATATTAGATGAATTCTTTGTTGATTAATTGATACTTCATAGTTTGATATATTATTTTAAATCAATTTAAAGACCCTTGAAATCCTTTGAATTGATTCGAATTATATTGGATTTACATCGAATTTCTTTGAACTTTTCTTATTACTTTATATTCTATGTATTATTTTTTATTTTCTTGAATTGCTTGGAATTCTTCAAAATTCTTTTAAAAATTCGTTTGAATCCTTTCAACTTCCTTGAAATCTTCTAAACTTCTTCAAATTCTATGAATTATCTGAATCCCTTCAATTCGTATAAATTCCCTCAATTCTCTGAATTATTTTGAAGCCCTCAGAATTCCCTGGAATCCTGAAATTATCTGAATTCCTTGAGTTCTCAAAATTCTCTGAATCATATGAATCATATAAATTTCCTTATTCCAGCTGAATTTATAATTGAAAAATTGAAGGGTTTCAGAGAATCCAAGGAATTTCGCAAATCCAGAATATTTAAATAATTAAAGATTTAAGCGGATTCGAGTAATTTAAGAAAATCCGAATATTCAAGGAATTTAGGAGATTACGAGAATTCAAGGAATTCAGAATGTTCACGGAATTCGGGATATTTAAGAAATTCACAATATTTAAGGAACTGAGGGTGTTCAAGAATTTCGGACAATTCAGATATTTTCAGGAATTTTATAGCCTTTAGAGAATTCTACGAATTTAGTGAATTCAAGGAATTCAGAGAATTCAGGGAATTTAGAGAATCCGATGTATTCAGAGAATTCAAGGAATTTAGAACATCTAAGGAATTCAGAGAATTCAAGAAATTCAGAACATTCAT
>CAKNXH010000794.1:45056-73062 GCA_932178445.1 Andricus quercusramuli | reverse complement strand
GGAATTAAGAGAATCCAGGGAATTCAGAGAATTCAAGGCATTCAGAAAATTCAAGAAATTGAGAGAATTCAAGGAAATCAGAGAATTCAAGGAATTAAGAGAATTCAAAGAATTAAAAGACTTCAATGAATTCCGAGAACTAAAGGAATTTAGAGAATTAAAGGAATTCAGATAATCCAGATAATTTAATGGATCAAAGGAATACAAGGAATTCAGGGAATTCAAGGAATGCAGAAAATTGAAGGAATTTAGAGAATTAGAGGAATTCTAAAAATTCAAATGATTCAAGGAATCAAAGGAATTCAAGAAATTCAGAGAATAATGAACGAGTTCGAAGAATTAGGTATATTCAAGAATTTCAAGATATTCAGAATTTTCAAGTATTTCAGAGAATTTGAGGGATTTAAAGGAAAATCTAGAATTCCACAGAAATCTACAGATTCAGAGACTTTCAAAAATTAAGAGAATTAAATGAATTCAGGAATTTGAACGCGTTTAGGAATTCAGATAATTCCAGAATCTGAGAGGATTCTGGAATTTCCTCATATTTAAGGAATTGACGGATTTTCAAGAGTTCAGAATATTATATTTAATTCAGGAAATTATGAATAATTCAGAATATTCATAGAATTCAGGAAATTCGAATATATTTTAAGTTTTTCATAAAATTTCAGAGACTTCAAAGGATTTAGGAAATTTACGGAATTCACAAAATTGAAGGAATTTCAGGAATTCAAAGATTCACAGAATACTAGAAATTTCAAGAATTTTCTAGAATGAGGAGAATTCCTGGATTTCTGAATATGCAAGGAATTAAGAAAATTCCTGAAATTTCGAAGGATTTCAGGAATTCAAAGACTTTCAGTAACTCAAATAATTTCAGAAATTGAAACAATTTCCAGAATTTAAAGTATTCTCGGAATTCAACAAAATTTAGAAAATTTGTGACATACAGGGATTCAGAACATTGAAGAATTTCAGGAAATTCAAAGAATTCAATGGCAGTCGGGAATTCAGAGAATTCCGAATATAGAAGTAATTCAAGGAATTTAGAGAATTGCAGGGATCTTAGAGAATTCAGGATATTTTGAAGAATTCAAAAGAATTCAAATGTATACAAATGATGCGAAGAACCAAAAAAAATTCCAAGAAATTCAATGTGAATTCAGAATGATTGAAAATAATATACTAAAATAAAAAGTACAAATTGTCAAAATTAATTTCTGAGTTCGAAGTTCAGTCTTTACAAACCTTCTCCTCGAACATTCGTGAGAATATAACTTGCAGACAAGTGTTAAAGTTTGAAAATCTTCGACTCAGTTCGAAGCAAGAAGTCACTTGCAGCTTGCGAGATATTTTCTTCTTTCACAATTTAATTTCCGCTTTGCTATAAGCAACTCTTTCATGCCAAGAGAATTTCCACACTTTAATTACTTCCAATACCTTTCATGTATTCTGAGAAACAATTCAAATCTTATTAAATTCCTTTTAATTCACCTTCGCAATTATTTTTTATTATCACCATCTGCATTATAGAAAGTTTGATTATTAACGAATTAATAAAAAAATTAATCAAGCGCCAGGGCAATAATCGTTTTCTTGCATTTTTGTAATAAAGTGTGTGTGCGATTCGTGAGTTTGAAGACACCTCAAAATACCTCATACCTCAAAATCTTTCATTCTATTTTTCCGTTCGAGGTCAAACTTATCACCCTCGAGAACGCATATTTTGTTCCAGTATGCCGAACAAATCGTCTGCAGCTCGGCTAAAAAAACAAGAAGTCACGAAAAAAAATAGCGGAAGCTTAAAATTATCGAATCGATGAGTTCTATGATCAGCGGCGATTGGTGCTCGTTAGTGAATGATAGTGTCATTGTGTGTGAAATTAGATTTTTTTTCAGAATTTTCCGAAAGGACAATCTAAAAAAAATTAGTCACTTGTAGCTGCATTTTTTACTCAAGCTCGAAATGAAGATCCTTCTCTTGAATATGGTATCTAATTTCAAATTTGTGTTAATATTCTTGCAAATTTGCGTCACGGTATGACTCATTAAAAAAATAGTATGATTAAAAAAAGAAAAAATAAGCTCTCCGAGGAGAAGACTTGGGACAAGGCGTTTGACGAATTGTGTGTAAGCGAAGCATGAAGCTGAAATTAGTGTGCTAAGTGTGAATAATATTTTGAGGAAGTGATGAAATAATAAGTGTTTTTTGTGTTTGTATGAATGCGTGTGCGGATAAAATTAATGAAATTTTTACATGATTTATTTAGAACCGAAGCCTACTAGGAATTCAAACTACTCAAACTTGATGAACCAAACTTGGGCAATAATTAAATTACTTGCGTAAAAAAACTCGACTGTAAACTTTTTTTACAACTAATTTAACCCAACTCTGGCTAGAACAATCTACGATAAAGAAATCTTCTATTAACAATTAAATTACTTTTCGGATTAATAAATTCGAGCAAACAAAATTTTAATTTCTCTGCTGCTACAGCTGCAAAAATACTTTGGCGGCATTATCACCTCTAGATTCAGCTTACATTATTACGGCAGATACTAGAAAAAATGATAGGTATCAAAATTTTAAGTGAAGTCTAATTTTTTGCGTTAATTTGCATTATCTTGCAATTACGTCGCTTTAAGTTTCTATAATAGACCTCAAAGTCCTTCTTGCTGACTTCAAATTCAAGGTCGTACTTCTCCTCCTCAAGGATGCCGATCCTCTTATGATACTGGTTCACAATTGACTTCAAGGTCGCTGTCAAAATGCGAAGTCATTGAACCAACTGAATCTCCACTCATTTTCCACATTTCGACATTTTTCAGAATCGAAATTTGTGTTTTTGTATCTATTTTTCCAGGAAATTTCAATATCCAGTGTTCGAAAACAGCACGGAAAAAACTGGGAGACGAAAAGTTGCAGGTAATCGCTCAAGAAGGGTAATAATCAGCTGATCACACCTAACTGAGGTAAACTTTCCGTGGAAAGTTTACCACGGAATGTTTACCTCAGTTTGGTGTACCCACCTCGCGCTTACTCTGTTTGACCGTTCACCTACAACATTGCGTACCCTCAGTTTTTTTTGTTAGCACATTCCTCGTAATTTTCAGTTGAATGCGGTAAAATCGCTTTGAATCAATTAATAGTTTTGAATTATTGGTTCCTGTTTTTGGACGAATTAAAGTTAATTACTCTGAATTCACTTGAATATGGGAGTTATAATCAGCTGATTACTCCTTACTGAGGAAAAATTTCCGTCCTGTAACATTCTATCCCTAACGGAGTCCGTCAGAGTTGTCTGCGATTCACCACGGAAAGTTTGCCTCAGTTTTGAGTAATCAGCTGATTATCACCCTGATTGAACGATTACGTGCAACGTTTCATACGATTCTATTGATGAACTTTTAAAATTTAATAATAAGCTCTTCAAATTCAATAGCATAATTTTTTTCCCATACAATAACTAAAAAAGTAAAAGATATTTTTTTAAATTTTGATTTTTATGTTACAAACTTTTTTAAATGAATCCTAACTCTAACGCGTTACATTCAACTGGAAACGTGGCGAACACTTTCAATATTTTTCTTTCTCTGAAATTTGTCAATCGAGTGAATATTTTTTTTTGTAATGGCTGTACTTAACATAAAATTTTACAATTGCAATTGTGTGAATGTGTGAGTAAAAGTAGGATGCGAGGATCAGGTAAGAGTGTAAGTATCGTAGAGTAGAGAATAAGAGAAAATCGACAGAAATACGTAGAGTTCATCCAGTAAAAAACAGCCAACATCGACACCGATATGCTGAAAGACTTGTCACAAAATTAAACAATTAGACGAAGGGAATCCAAGACCCGAAAATCATTTTTATGCAATTTTAATATCAAATAAAGTTATTGCATTTAAAATTTATGAGACTATTTTTTTTTTTCATTTTCAATGACTTTCAAGCCTGTTGATGATTCCTGGAAATTTGATTAACATATAAGAATAGTGAAAATTTTGGCACAGAAAAATGTTTGAGACAAGAGACTCGGGTTAAAAACCGAAATGCTAAGCTCGTGTTTAAATTGCGTCCGCAACATTTAACATAATTTCGGTTACGATTATCACGCGAACGGACACCGCGTGGTGTCTTGCCCACAAAAGGCAACATAATTTTTTCTCCTTTTTTTTGGAGGAATGTACCTCATAGTCCTTTTTCTTGACTAGATATTCGATGTCGAACTTTTTATCCTCCAGAGCTGCGATCCTTGTGTGATATTCGCGCAACACACGCTTGATATTCTCTGTATGTTGATCAGAAATCAAAAACTTTAATTGTAAATACACGAATAGAAGAAAAATTTATTTTCCAAGGACTTATCCAAAATAACTCAAAATCAAATATTCCGTTCTGGAAAGTAAAATAAAATGTAGAGTCTGTTTTGTAGTGTACTGTTTTGTCGGTTTCAGGATGAGGATAATGCGAAGTGTAGACTGAAAAATGAGGTCGACATGACAAATTTAAAAATCGATTTCGAGCACAGAATTTCAAATGTTCCAACTACACTACCAATAAAAATTTTGTATCCACTTACGAAAATTGGATAAAACTGACTTGTCTTCGAATGTGACTAGCTGCGCGAAAAACTTTCGATTATCAACTTGCATTCTCTGCTAGCTGCGTGGAAGCTGGTGGAAAAAATTTAGACTTTGCTAAATTAGAGTCTGAAATATTTTCTTCAAAATGAGACCAAAAAGATGATAAAATATTGAATGGTTCTTGAATTATCATAAAAAATGTGGGAGCGTGCCGAAGGTAAAAAGCGGTCGGTCTAGTATCGGCACCTGCTCGATTATTGCTGGACACCTCATTTTTCATCCTGGGCACGCTGCCAAATGTTTAATGATAATTCGAGAAACATTTAATATTTGAATGTTGTTGGTCTTATTTTAGAGAGAAGATTGTATAATTGAAATCAGCAAAGTTTTAATTTTTTCTAATCCCTTCATTAAAGCAAGTAAAGGTTTGAGAAATTTCGCGTTGAGAAAGATCTACCTGTTGTCCGTTTTTAACAAATTCTAGATTCTCAACTTCGGCTCTTTGCTAGCTTTAGCAAAGCTGATAGAAAAAATTCAAACTTTGCTAAATCAGAGTCTAAAATATTCTCTTCAAATTGAGAGCAAAAAAATAATGAAATATCAAATGGTTCTCGAATTATCCTGAAAAATGTAGAAGCTTGCTGAAGGTGAAAAGCGGTCGGTCTAGTGTCGGCTTCTGCTCGACTACTGCTTGACACCCCATTTTGTGTTCTGGGCACGCTGCCACATGTCTTATGATTATTCGAAAACAATTCAATATTTTAATGTTTTTGGTCTTATTTTAAAGAGAAGATTGTATAATTGAAATCAGCATAGTTTTAATTTTTTCTAATCCCTTCACTAAAGCAAGTAAAGGTTTGAGAAATTTCGCGTTGAGAAAGATCTACCTGTTGTCCGTTTTTAACAAATTCTAGATTCCCAACTTCAACTCTTTGCTAGCTTTAGAAAAGCTGATAGAAAAAATGCCAAATTTGCTAAATCAGAGTCTAGAATATTCTCTTCAAATTGAGACCAACAAAATAATGAAATATCAAATGGTTCTCGAATTATCCTGAAAAATGTAGAAGCTTGCTGAAGGGGAAAAGCGGTCGGTCTAGTGTCGGCTTCTGCTCGGCTACTGCTTGACACCCCATTTTGTGTTCTGGGCACGCTGCCACATATCTTACGATTATTCGAAAACAATTCAAAATTTGATTATGTTGTTGGTGTCACTATAAAGAAATCATTTCAGATTTAATTCAGCGATGTTTCAATATGGAAAATTGAAACTACGCTCGAAAAATTTCTTAAATATTTGTATTATAATCAGACCAATAATATAATAAAATTTCGAGCGGTTCTCAAATTATCACGGAAAAAGTTCATTTGTGCTGAAGGCGAAAAGCGGTCGGTCTAGTGCATATGACAAAGATCTGACTGCTTTCAGCTTTAACAAATTTTCGATTCCCAACTTGAACCCGGAAAGCTTTAGGGAAGTTCATAGAAAAAATTAAAACTTCATTCAATCGAATTCTGAAATCTGTTCTTTATAACGAGACCAAAAACGTAAGAAAATATAAAATGGTTTTGGAATTATCATAAAAAATGTGAAAGCGTGCCCAATGCGAAACGCGGTCGGTCTAGTGTCGACTTATGCTCGACTGCTGCTTGACCCACTGATTCTCATCAGAAATCGTATCCACATTTTATGTGATAATTCGAGAACCAGTAAATATTTTATTATGTCATTGGTCTCATTTTATAGCGAAGATGTTAGAATTTAATTTAGCGAAGTTTTCATTTATTTTATTGGCTTCCCCAAAGCATACAAAAAGTAGAATTTGGATATCAAAAATTGTTTCAAAGCGAAATGCAATCTAAGCCCCTATTTATTGAAAATACTTCATTCAGGGCTCAATAAACGCAGAATTCGATCAACTTTCTATTCGTTTTTCAAAAATCTTTCGAGCTTAATTTTTTGCAGAGATATCCACTTTCTATGACAAGCCCGTTTTTAATCCAATTTCCGTAAATAGCCGCACAATTTTGACCAGAAGTATATTTCAAAAAGTGACTCTTGCTCCCGAAAGATATTAAAATAAAGACAAAATCTCGATAAACCGACGCTGCACGAGAATTTTGAATACATCGTGCATCAATATAAACGGAAATCCTACCATCTGAAATTGGACGATTGTATTTCGAAAGGAACTGAATTGAGTCAAAGATAGATAAAAGATACTAATTTGAGAAATGGTGGATTTTTCCTCATGCAATGAACTTTTGTGCTTCGTCAATTTTATGATTGAATAAAAAAATGTTCTTCACTGAAAACAGTTCTCGATATTTGAAGATTGCACGATTCATTCGAAAAATCTAACGAAGTCTGGAGTATTCGATGGGAAACGAGAATTGACGTGCTTTGATATCTAGCAATAAGGAAGATTAAAGTTTGAAAAGTTTCGTCAAGTACCTTCGTTAGCGTCATCGACGTTCTTCGGCTTCCCGCATCTTTCTTCAATAATGCGCCTCCTTTCGGCTGCTTTCCTCTCCTGCTCCTTCTTTAATTCTTCAGCTGCTTTCTTACGCAGCAACAACTGGAAAATTAATGAAAAATTAGAAATTTTTTCTAAACTTCATTGAAAATTATTTAAATTATCATGTTATGTTCCAGTTAGGAACGGTAACAAAAAAATTACCGGTACCGACAATTAGATTTCTGGTAAAATTTTTAATGATTTGGGTTTTACCGAGATTTTCTCTTCAAACAATAATTCTTGAGCTTGAAAAATTGAAAATCTGTCAAAAAGGCTTTTAAACGATCTTAGGAGAAATCTTTCAATTTTTAATGATTTGAAAAATTTTTTTAATTAACAAAATTTTTAAAAACTTTCAAATTTTTCAGAAAATATTTCGAAGTCATGGAAAGATTCAAAAATAATTTAGAATTTGAAAAGATTTCGAAAAACGTATACAAGTCGTATATTTTTGAAGACATTGGAATACAAGTTTGAAGAATTTCAAGGATTTTAAAACGTCTTTAGATAATAAATTTTTGTTCTCAAAATCCTAGGGAAAATTTAAATTGATTTTTTATTCCAAAAATTGATTTGAAGAAAATATTTTGAAATGTATTAAAACGTTTGAAATTATTTCCTGGAAGGTCAGAAATTCGAATAAGTTCAAGAGATATTTAAAAAGTTTCAAAATATACAAAAATAATTCTAAAACTAAAAAGATTGCAACAAATTGAAGAAAATTTAATTTTTGAATTTGTCGAACAAAGAATTTAGAATCTTTTTAAGAATTTTGAAATGTTTAGTGACAGTAAAAAATGTTCTAAAGTTCTCTGGAAAAGTTCAAAAATTTAGTTCAAAAATTTATTTTAAGATTATATCTAAAAAATTGTGAAAAGATTTAAAAACATTCCAGCTGGAAGATTCAAATACAATTTTTTTAATTTGAGAGCATTTTTTCTTAGTTTTTGGAAAAATTCGAATTATTTTGAGAGAGAGAAAAAGGTTTTCAAAAAATTTCAAACATAACATAAAATTTGAAAGAATTCAAAAAACCTAAAACGGAATTTGAACGTTTGAAGATTTTGAAGTTTCTAAAAAAAATTATAAAGGTTTCAAGATAATAAAAAGACGTTCTTGAAATCTCTGGGGATATTTCAAATCAAATAATAGTTTCAAAAAGAAAGGAAAATTAATTAAAATCTTTTCATGATTTCAAATTTAAAAAAATGTAGATTTCGAAAAAACCTTTTTGTTAATTTTGAAAGATTTCGCAAGCATACAAAAAATTCTGAGATTCCTGAGAGAATTTCAAAAGATTCTATATTCAAGAAAATAAATTTAAAAAATAAATCAAAACAAATTTAAAAATATTTCAAGTGATATCTTACTATTTGGAAACAGTGGATAGAAGATTACTTTTTAAATATGCCAATTTTTTTAATTGAATTAAATTTTTCAAAATTTCAGGAAGAATTGGAAACAGTTGAAAAGATATTGCGAACGTTTTGAAAAATTTGAAGAAGAATTCAAAATTTAAAAATATTAAAGAAAAAAACATTAAATAAAATGTAGATTTTTTAACATTTCGAAATAAAATGTGGAAGTTTCAAGGATTTCCAAAATGGTCAAAAAAGATTTGGGCATATTTTTGAACAATTTAAGGCATATTTGTAGTCATTTTCAAATATATATTCAAACATTTTAAAAGATTTTTAATTCCAAGCAAAGTTTTCAAACTTTGAAAGATTTCCAAAAATTTATTTTAAAATTTTCAAATTTTTTTTCAAGCTTCAGTCTCAAATATCTTTTAAACTGACTCAAATTTCTCTTAAAATTTCGTGGAATCCTGTCAAATAAAATGTTTTTTGAAATTTCCTAAATCCTTTTTTGTCACGTCTGAAATTTCAAAAGTCTTTTTGAATTTTTTCGAGAAAACGTAGGAAAAGAAAGTTTTAATAATCGTGAGAAAAAAAACTTGAAAATATTATAAAGACTTAAAAAATAATTTGATACTTTCATTATTCATTTTTTAAATTTAGATTTAAAAAAAAATAATTTTTCAGGAATTTTTAAATATCTCAAGAGAATAAACAAATTTTCTTATGGTTCCTGGAAAAATTGAAAAGCACTCTTCATTTTAAAAAATGTTGCTCAAGAAAAAATTGAAAAAGATTTTGAAACATTTCAAATGATTTCCAACGATTTCGAAAAAGAGTGTAGAAGATTTTAAAAGAAACTTTTTCAATTTTACAAGATGACAAAATTGAAAATAACTTCCAAGTAAGTTCAAGAGATATTCAGAAGTATTGAAAAGATTAACAAAAGAATTTGAATCTAAAAAAGATTCAAAAAATCAAAAATCAATTAATTTTTTAAAGATTTAAAAAAAAAAGCTTTTTAAGAATTTTGAAAGGCTTTCCAACAAAAAAAATAATTCATAAGATTCTTCGCAAAATTCTAAATGATTTTTTATTTGAAAAAAATTATATTTAAGAGAATATTGAAAATTATTTGAAAACACTTTTAATGATTTGTAAAAAAAGTTTGAAAAACAATCTGGAATCTTTCAAGGCATTTTTTTTAATTGCAGAAGCTTTAAAAAATTCTAGGAAAAATTATCATCATTCTAAAAGATATTCAGGAATTCTGGAAATTTTAGATATATAAAATATTTCAAAATTTCAAAAGATTTCCGAAAATTTATAAAATATTTTCAAATTTTTTCAAAATTTCTACACATCTGAAATCTTCATAAATCTTTCTGAATTTCGTCAATATTCTTAGGAAAATTATATTAATATAATTTTGAAAACAATAAATAATTCACTTGCATTTTTTTCTCCTTTATTATAATTTTTCTAATGTGAATAGACATTTAGGGGTGCGTTTTCCAAATTTAGTCGTTGGGTTCCCCCCCCCCCCCAAGAATTTCGATTTATTCTGATATAAATTTCTCAAATTCCAAATGAATATATATATTTAAAATTTTGATTTTTCACAAAAATATATTTAAAAACTCACCCTGAGCTTCTTTTTTCTGTCAGGTGTCATGAACCCCTTCTTGGCCTTTTTCGCCTTTGAGGCCTCCTCAAGACGGGCGCGGACCTCCGCCCTTTTTCTGTCGGTCTCCGCCTGCTTCCTCTTCTTTTCCTATATATTTCCATTGTAAAAACTGTTTTAAATTTATCTGAAAAATCTAGTTAACCCTGAATCTATAAAAAAATATCTCCTCGAATTTTCCTTCTATATCTGAATATGTGAAATATAAATAAAACTTTGAATCATTCAGCAATAAAATAAATTTAAAAAATGGTGAATATTAAATAAACTAACAAATAAACTATCGATAATTAAAAAATAATTCTGAATTAATTTAAAAATAGGCCGTCCTCATTTACGTACATCCTCGATGCGCTTTCTCTGTAAAAAAAGAAAAGAACACATTTGTTAGAAATATTTATATTTTTTCCAATGATGAAACTCGAAACATAAAAAACTGCTTGGTTTCATACTTATTTGTCATTTTAATAATTTCTGAAATTTTTTATAAATAAAAAACGCTGCTTCGAGTTTCATTTTTAATTGCAGTTTTTAGAATGTTGCGCTCAAATAGATAATCATAATACCTAAGGTCTTATATCTCATTCTTGAAAAACTAGAAAATTCGATTTTTTTAAATTAATTTTTTTCTCAAAAACAGCCCTGGCAAAGATTTTTTTCTCTGGAAAGAGCTGAAAATGGTTTATTCTTACGGAAATTCTGTAATAGTGGACAGCACAAAAATTAAAATTAATTACCATAAAGTGTCTCAGGATACAACCTTAGATATTATAAATCATTTTGCAATCCGTGGGTTATCAAGGTCCCAGCGGCCCTTATATTTTTTCAAACAAAATGAAATTAAGCTTTTATCCGATATTATTAATCAAATTAATTATCAAAAAATTTTATTTTGAGAAGATACCATTTTAATCCTTCTATCTATTGAATATTTAAGTTGCTTTCAAATTTTTAACTCAATGGATAGAAGATAATAAATTATATTATAAAATTATTATTTTAAATTATTGAAAAATTATAAATTGAATTAAAATTTTCAAATTAAATATTTATGCAATGTATGAGCGAACGATAATAATTAGCAAAAGCATTATTAAATACATAAAACATACATGCAGCGTCAAGATTGTTACAAGCGTTTTCTGCCAATATTAAAATTAAAAACAATAGGAACACATTAAGTGTGTGAGTTCAAGTGTGTACTTTACCCAAGTGTGGTCCTGGTGTGTTGTTTTTTATCATTTCATAATCAATATTTAATATTTTTATTCCTTTTGATTAATTATTTTCCTATTTTTAATTATCTTTAATTATATATTGAAAAATTCAAAAAGGATTTCTCCATAATTGTGTAACTGATCAACAAATTTGGTCTTTATTTATTCAAAACTTGATTCTGAAGATCGGTGATAACATGTTTTGAAATATGAATAAAAATATACGACTTCGAGAATCGTGCAATGCGATAAATAAAAGTAAAGGAGAACGTGTCGCAATAAATCATCTGAAAAGTGTATTGAGGAAACTCTCCTTGGATGAAATCGTAGCGGTAACTTATATTCGACTCTCGACAGTCATAAAAATGTAATTTCTTTGAAAGGTATTTACTTACAAACTATATTTTCAGAAGAAACTTTATTGTTTGTTAAAAATGTGAAAACTGCAACCAATCTACGCTACCGTCTGAATTATCTAGGCTAGCGCGAAGAGAAGGACTTTGAAACACCATAACTTGTTCGGAAAAAATTCTGTGAATTTTTATAAAGAATCAGTTGAAAGCTTATGAAATTCCACGTCGAATGACCCCTAGCAGATATAAATCTGACTTTTTTAAGAGGATATATCACGTGAGCAGCTTTCAAACAAATCTGAGGATTTCTCAAATTTTGTACCTTGACTTCAAATTTTTTTCACTACCTTTGTAAGTTATAGAAAAATCTAAAATTCAGAGGACCAAATGATTGGAATCTTATCTTCAATTTGAGTTGAAAAAAAAATTAAAAAATTGAGTCCTACAAATTTCAGATTTTTGCTACAACTTTTCTATTTAATGTATTCAAGTAAAGGTGAAAAATTAGAGAAATTCTTGCATTTTTTCAAACTTCTCACGTGATATATCATCTTCAGAAAGTCAGAAATATTTCTACGAGTGGTCATTCGACGTGGAATTTCATAAGCTTCCTGATGGGTTCACAGAAAAATTTCTGGAATTTTTTTCGAACCAGTTATTGAGTTTCAAAGTCATCTATGATTTTTAGTACCGCTCGAGCTAGCCGTGTAATTTCCTATGGCAGTATACCTTTATAATGTGTTGTTTGTGAAATTTGTAGAAATTTTTGCGTGTTTATAATAGAGCTAACAAGATGAAACCCCGAGCTAAAAATTTCTCTATTACTTAATTTTTGAATAAAAAATTTGGATTTTAAATGAAAAATCCATGTTTTAAATAAAAAATCCACGTTTTATATAATAAATAAAAAAGTTTCAGCGCATTCGGGGATTCTGTTGTTAGCAAATGAATGTAGAATGTACACTATAGTGGAAAAAAAATTCAAATTTCATTTGGGATAATGGCTCTGTATGGTTGACGAAAAAGTAAATTTTTTTTACAACGTTTAGGGGTTTCGCCCTTTCCCTCTTTCTCATCGAAAGCAACATTTTCATAGATTTTTATTTAAAAAAAAACAAGAAAAAAAACAACATTTTTACGAATATGACACTGGAAGGTGTCAGAATCACTGATCATTTTCTATCTTCAAATTGAAAGATTTCATGTATCTTTGAATTAATTATTAATTGTTAAAATAATTTCTAATCCTTCAAACAATACTTTTTTCACATTTTATCTCAAATTGTTGATATTGTGTCATCAAGATAAGATAATGTCTAAAAAATACGGATAAACTGTTTTTGGGAACCTCAAAAAATGAGCCATCGTCCCAAACAAAAATCGAATTTTTTTTTGGTCCACACTAATGTAAACATGAATAATTTTGGAATCATCGATTGCCAAAAATAGATAGACACGACAGATGAAAAAATCTAATTTTTAATAAACATTTTTATGAAAAAGGAAAAACAGAAAGAAGACACAGACAAAAGTTATAAAAAGCAAGAGTGGGTGCTACTAGCACTGTGAGACGTTCTAAAGATACAAAGTAGAGGTTCCATCGAATGTAGGGGAAATTCTAAATTGGTATAGTAGGTTAAATTCTGATTCGACAAAGTTCAGTCAGAAGAACAGTCGATGTCTGAATTTTGGGATTTTCGAAATCCAACCTTTTTCTTTAACTATTTCAGGCAAGATATAAAACAACTTGACGTTCTAATATTTTATTTATGAAAATAGTGATTTTATTTTTGCTATGTGCCGCTCACGAGGTATATTATATTATATATATCTTATATATATATATATATATATAATATATATAAGTATATATGTATAATATATATAATGTATATGATATGTATATAAATATATATATATATATATATATATATATATATCTTTATATATATAATATAAGGTACCGCTCACAAGTTTTTTTTTCTTGTAAGTTAAATAATTAAAATTTAAGAAAAAATGGGTTGAAATAAAATAAAATGAAATTGCCTGAAATTGTTAAATAGAGTCTCAAATATCAAGGGAAGAATTACGATAAATTTAGAATCACAAACAAAAGCAAACCAAAGCAAAACGTACCTTTAAAAAAATATATTTGAGTACTGTTGTTCCAATGATTCAGAATGATCCAGAGAGTTCAATTCAATTGTTGATCAATTGATGTTGGCGCAGATGCAATGAAAGAAATTGAAAAATAATTAGAAAAAATGTAATGAAGAAAATAATTTTTTTATTTAATCAATTTCCGTTATTCAATTTGATTGAATCAATAATTGTCTCTAAAAGAACAACATATTTCGATCCAAAAAAAAATTCCGATTCAATATTTTGAATCCAATTTATTTTTGGAAATTTCGACACTCACCTAACCTCATCGTCGGCCATGGTTGTGACTGGCTTTTAACTGGAACTACCTAAAAAAATAAATATTGTCATTATTACATAATTTGATTTTTATTCTGATAGAAAACATAAAAATTTGTAAAAAATTTCCAGAACTTTTTCTGATTTCGCAGAATTTTTTTTTTAAACCTAAGATAGTTTCCTGTTTTTGAAGATTGATTGCAAAAATGCAATCGATGATTTTTTAATTTTTGGCAATTTTGATTGTGTTGAGGATTTAGATGATAAAAAATTTTGGTGGGAAGATTGACTAAACGAATCGATCAGGGGCTCGCGACAGTAGAACGTTATACAGCATCCGGTGGATTCAAAAATAGCCGCCATCGGTCGGTCCCCACTCTGATTTCTATACCGCGATCCAAATTTGGTTACAACTCGGTCGCTCTCTTGACTGCGAACGAGATCAGAAAACTTCATCGCGACATACTAAGGATAGTTGATATAAATTTTCCAAAAAACATTATAAAAATTTGTAAAATATTTGAGAAATCGATTAATAAATGTTTTTTTGAAGTAGAGACACATTTGGAAGCTTATTTCCAAATATAAAAGTGGTAAAAAGATAAATTAGGACTATATAAAAGTTGCTTGTTTGAGACAAACAAAATGTTGATACTTTAATTTAATTTAATTTATTCAAAAAAGTTTTTCAATGGTTTATTGAAGATCATAACATAAATAGCAAAGTATGAAACTTGGCAAACCCAACGGTCTCAACTTACATGTGTCAGGTCTCACCTTTCTAGTGAGGTCTGACCTACTGTTAATTATTTTTAGTTTAATTTTATAATTTTATTTTCGTCTTTTTATTATTGCCGAAAATTTTATATTCACATACTTAAACCAAAACTTGTAAAAAGTAATTCAAATTTAAGATCGCTTTTTTCTTTATTCTTTATCAGACTTTAGTAATGTTAATTATAATAATATTATATAAAAAATTATAATTTATATTGGCCTAAGGGTTGAGAAATGGTACGATTAAACTAATATTATCGTCAGAATAATGGAGATGATAAAGAAGATATATGACACCCATTGCGAGGACAAAATTTTATAGTATATAGGACACCATAAAGACCATAATCCTAGGAAATACCTGTTTTATATGGATAATTACCATATATTTTGTAAGGTTATAAATTACGATAATAACTTCAGCTTAGAAGTAAATTGCAAGGTACGCAACTGCTACCCTTTATGGTAAATAATTATTTTATTTGTTTTATTTCAATTCTTGACTTTGCATTATACCATTACTGGCTTCTTAATTGAATTTTTTTTAACAATAAGAATATTGAAATCCTGATGTCAATTAGATTTCAAAACTTTCATAAAAACTCTAAAGTTAATTATGAAATTGATATTTTCAAAAATTAAAACCTCATCGCAGTTTGTTTATTAGGGCGAAAAAGACACATCTAGGCCAAAAATTTTGTTCCAAATAATTTCATAATTCACCCTCGCGCATCAAAGTTTCAATTTTTGACCAATTTTTAAACAAAAATTTCAATAGGCAATATGCTTTTTTTTTATTATAACAAAAATTGTTCTCGGAAAATTTCTGAAATAGAAAAATCCCGGATTGGGAAATTCCTGATTATTCAAATTTGAACAATTCAATAAATTGTTTCCTAATAAATATGATCTATTTACTCAAAATACAGTAATCAAATATTTTTATCGAGGACAAATTTTTTTAATGTCTGCAATTTTTTAAATTATTGTTTGAATTTGAAATAAGAATAATCGTACAAAAATTGTATTGAAAAATAAATTCAAAAACACAAACGCCTCAAACAAAAAAAAAATTTCTCCCTAAATTTTCTCCAAACCTGATAAAATTCTCTAAACAAACTTTGCTGGATTCAATTCAGCACTGATTTATTTCGAAATTTATTTATTTTTGTTTTCAATGTTATATCTGATTTTTGAGAACGCTTTTTGTAATCTTTTTAAATACTATGCACATTTACAAACAAAAATTTTCATCTAAAAATGTATATTTTCTTATTAATGTTATTTTAGATTGAAAAAATAATTTTTGAAAGCTTTAATCTATAAAAAGCTGCTTCTTTGATAAAATATTTAATTATTTTATTTTCATTAAATAAATAACAACGATTAAGGAACAATTTTTTTATTGTTTTAATTCGGGAATTTTCTAGTACGAATTTTTTATGATTCAGCAATTTTCTGTCGTGAATTTTATTATTCGGGAGTTTTCCAATTTGGGATTTTTATGTTTCGGAAATTTCTAAATTCATCAGTTGAAGAATTTTCTCATTCGTTAACTTTACAGAATGCGGAATTTTTGTAATTTTTAATTAATGAAATTTCATTTGAATTTTTTCAAGTTTTTTGATCATATATAAATAATTGCATGTGTTTTTAAATATGAAAATTTTTTAAAAATCTTATATGTGATACTTCACGATCATTTTAAGGTAAAAAATTAAAAACTTGTTCGAGCCGATTTTTAAGAAACTCAATTTTTTTTGGGAGAAAAGGGGGTCATTAAATATGATTTTATGAAAATAACATTTAATTTGTGAATGATTGGCACAGACTCTTTATTTTGGCAACTAAAAATAAGCTGTATTAAACAACTAGCGATAACGAAATTTCTCGAAATGTTTAAAAATAGTTGAAAAAGTATCAAAAATTTTGTTTTGAAAAAATTGTATATTTGACGTTGAAAAATGAAATTCGAAAACAAATTTGACTTCTTTGGAAAAATTAGTGAAATTTATTTTTAAAATAAAAAAATAAGTTTTTTGAAAAATCGTCTTCGACGACTTCTTCTGCTCTATTTCCCAATTAATTTTTTTGTGCAACAATTAAAAAATATATTAAGTGCCCAATTTAGCGATTGAGTTATCAGATTCAATAACTCGCCCGACGATTGAAAAAGCTTTGATCCCCTGGTCTCACTAAATGAAACTTTTCAAATTCGTAAATTTTTTTTCAAATATATACTTGTATAAGACGGAATTTTTCTCTATTTATACATTTTTTGTTTGATGAGAATTAAAAACGTTAGAAATGATCTTTTGTTTAATAATATCTAATTGCAAATTAAGGCCTAGCTTATAAACAACTACCAGCGAGAAAGTTTTTCTTTATTGTTAAAAGGAGAATCCCGGAAATTTTTGAAGAAATTCCTTGAAAAATTGTAGAAATATGTGCCAATTTTTAATCAATCTATCTGAAACTTTTCAGAAATCTTCCTTCGACTATAGAGAACAACTTTTTCTCTGAAAGTTGTTTCAAATCCAAACTTCCCTCGATTCTTTTCGAGGGCGATACAAGAAAAACGTGGTTACCAATCGACCTTAATTTATAATTCGATTTTATCAAACAAATTATAAATTTAAACTTTTTCATTGTTTTGTGGACATCCTTATGGTATGCATTGTGTGTAGGCCATATTTCAAGCAGTTCCAACAATATTTGACTCATTCAGAATTTACTGAGATATTCAGCTTTGGAAAAAGGAATCTTCTGCCCGCGCAGACTGAACTTCGAGAACGCTGCCTGTCAGAGCAGTCCTCGCGACGCATTAGCTAACAGCGCCGGTAGACGTCGAGTACTTTTTCAAGAGCTGCATATCTCAGTAAATTTTAAACTTACAATTAAACATTATTGAACAATAAGCGATTGTTCACTTTTTCATGATTTCCTAGACATCGCTGGAGTATTTTAAATGCGTCCTACAAAGATGAAATCATTTCAATAATATTTGGTCGAGTTAGAACGATATAAGTTTTAAAACTTGATTAAATATAGTAAAATTTTTTTTCCAATATTTAGTTTTTATTATGAAAAATAAACGTTTGACAATAAAAATTCTAAGAGAAAAAATGTTCAATTCCTTATTATCTAGAATTCTACGTTTCCAAAAAATTGATTTTTCGATTTTGAACATTTTCTTTCTTTCCGACGATCGGAGAATAGTTTTATGCGTTTTCGATCATCGGGCTGGTTATTACATTTGGGCGAGTTATGACAATTATGACGATAAAAAAAATTCCTGGAAAGACGCAACACTCCTTCGGTTCGTCTTCGGTTCCCCACGACTCACCTTCAAGTTCGTACTGCGCCTTCCCACTCGTGCGGGCATTGCCATTTTCCCACACTTGTATCGAAAAATACTATTCGGCCTCTAGAGTCGAATTGAATGGTTTTTTCGACAAGATTTTCAAGTGATACAATTTTTACGGAAAGCTCACCAGTTTTTGACAAGCTGAGCTTTTCAAAGCTCATTTAGAGGTGGAAATAAAGTGTAATTAAAAAGTCGATGGTAGGATGTACATTCGGCGTGAACGAGAAACGAGAAACGAGGAACGAGGAACACTTTGATAAGGCTTAATGCGCCACGAGGGTATAAATCAGCCGACGGAGTCTGCAAGCGCGTTCGACCGACATTTAAACGGGACTTTAAGCCTGCGGATGCAGGTAGGCGGCAATTAATTTGCGGCTCGAGTGCCACCGAGATTTGTGACGATCCAGAGATCCAATTGTAACCCGATTCTCTCTCGCACCCCCTATCACTAATTCTGAATCAAGACAGGACATTCTCTTCTCTTCCCTTCCTTTCCAATTTCACACCACTTTCAAACTGACATTCAAGTATTCGGTAATCTCTCCCGTTTTACTGGAATTAGTTGGAATTTCATATTTTTAATTTCCCCAGTCTGGATAGCCTAGTCTGGCCCAGATCTGGCACTTCTGAGCCAAATTAACGATTTTCGAAAAATTTTCAGGGCGTTCGAAGCTACTCGGAAGATAAGATATTATCAATATGAAAATATTTTTTTCTTCATAATCTTGACAGTCTAGACTGGCCCAGATCTGGCGCTGGTCAGTCTACCATAACATAACAATTTAAAGTGTCTTTCAGCTGAATTTCTTTTAACCATTTTCAAAAAATTGTCTGGGTGTCTAAGTTTACGAGAAAAAAATTAAATCTATAAAAATAATTTTGTATTTTCTATCATCTTGACAGTCTAGACTGGCCCAGATCAGGTGCTGGCAATTGTCAACTATCAAGCTTTTCTGTTTAAATTAAAATAAACTATTTAAATAAATTATTTATTAAAATAAATAACTACTGACATTTGCTCAGTTCTGAATGGTCCGAATTTCAGATTTTTTTATTTTCAATTTTTGCTGACGTAATGTTTGAGTTGTTCCATTCTGAACACTTTTGTGCTTTTTGAAAAATGTTTTCGCAATCGAAAATTTATCACTGTAACAAACATAACACTTTTCTTTAGAATAGAAAATATTTTAGTCTCTAATTTCAAATAAGAATTCTAATAACGAAATATTTAGCAATTAAAAAATCTGATGTCCAAAAACCAAAAACAACCAAAATTGAACAAGCACAAGTGCAAATACTTTCATTAATAATTATTAATTTTAAATGCCAATATTTTCATTTGCGTTTCTTAAAACATTTTTTTTCTTGGTGTTTAGACTTTTCAAATTTTTAATGATTTTATTATTGTCAGGTTTTATACCCTGAATAGGAAATTCAATTTATATTAAAACTAAATTGATTTTTTTTCATAACAAAAATAATTGTCAACGGGGAAAAAACACATTTTTGATGAAATATTTTATTTTTCAACCATAGAGATGAATTTTTCAATAAAAATTATGCGTCTTTAACAAACAAGGAAATTTATAACAAACCAGTTCAACTTTCAACCAAGTAGCAACATTTTCAATTAAAAAATGTATTTTGCGCCAAGAAAATTATTTTTGAACCAAAATTCATTTTCTGCTAATAAAGACAAATTTTTAACAAAACACACAATATTTCAAACAAATAGTTGAACTTTCGACAAAAAAATCATTTTTCAAGCAAGAATGGAATACTTTAACTTTCAGTTAAAAAAATTAATTTTTAATGATAAAAAAAATGAATTTTTAACACAATAGTTACATTTTCAACCAATGATTTTAATTGAAAATGAAAAATATTTGATATTTCAATGAAATTCTTTTATTTTTATTAACAAATAGTTTGATTTTACCAAAAAATACGATTTATTATATTTTTCAAAATTTACTTTCCACCAATAAAAACAAATTTTCACAAAAATACATGAAATTTGAACTAAATACTTGAATTTTCGATTAAAAAATGTTTATTTGAAAAAAAATGTTAGGTTTAAAACCAAAATAGTTGTGATTCATCCAAGAAAACAAATTTTTAAAGTTGAATCCGGAACCCAATAGTTTACTTTTTTCATTAAGAAAAATCACTTTCGAACAAAAAATAGAATAGTACAAATTCCAATTAAAAAGATTTATATTTAAAAGAAAATTTTGCTGATAAAGTGATTATTTTTTCAACCAGATAATTAAATTGTTTCAACCAAATAATTAAATTTCTTACCAAATAAATTTGCAACAAATTTCATTTTTTGAAACTAAAAAGATCATTTTTCAAAAAAGAATGGAAAACTTTCATTTCCAGTGAAAAAATGGATTTGTAAACAAACAAAAAAATACTAATTTTAGACTAAAATAATGAACTCCGGGACAAATAAATAATTTAAAAAAAAGCAGTTCAACTTTTAACAAAGTAATTATATATTCTCAACAAAAACAGTTTCAAACGAAACTTTTTCAACAAAATAATTAAATTCTTAACTAAATAATAATATTTTTTACCAGAAAGAGAAATTTGCAACAAATGACTTTTTTTTTTAGCTAAAACGATTATTTTTCAACAAAAAAGGGAAAACTTAGATTCAGACTCAAATTATAAATTTTTAAACAAAAAAATCAGCTTTTAAAAAGTTGTTCAACTTTAAACCTAAAACCTAAAAAATTATTAATTAAAAATTTAGAGGATTTCTTTCCCACTAATAAAGATGAATGTAGGTAACAAAAAACCATGAAAAAAATTAATTTTCATCATAATAGTTAAATTTTCAATTAAGTATTTAAATTTCAAATAAAAAATATTTGATATTTCAACTAATTTTTTTTCTTAATAAAAAATAGTTGAATTTAACCAAAAAATACGATTTATTAGATTTTTAAAAATTGATTTTCCACCAATAAAGACAAATTTTCACAAAAATACATGAAATTTGAACTAAAAACTTGAATTTTCAACTAAAAAATGTTCGTTTGAAAAAAAAAGATAAAAGGTTTTTAAGCCCTAATAGTTTTTATTTTATCCAAAATATAATTGAGGTATAGATTCAAATAGAAAATATATAAATAAAACAGTTAATTCAACCAAGAAAACAAATTTCCAACAAAATAGTTGAATCTTCAACCATTTTGTTAATTAAATAATTACATTTTCAACCAAGTAGTTAAATTTTTCAATACAAAATAGTTGAATTCAAACAAAAAATAGGATTTATTAGATTTTTCCAAATTTATTTTCCACCAATAAAAACAAATTTTCATCAAAATACATAAAATTTGAACTAAGTACTTGAATTTTTAACTGAAAAATGTTACTTTGAGAAAATTATCTTAGTTTTATAACAAAAAGAGTTTCAAGCAAAACTTTTTCAACAAAATAATTAAATTCTTAACTAAATGAAAACATTTTTTACCAGAATGAGAAATTTGCAACGAATTAGATTTTTGTAGCTAAAACGATCGTGTTTAAACAAAAAAGGGAAAACTTAAATTTCTGGTTGAAAAAATTGATTTCTTTATTAAATTACTAATTTTAGACTAAATTTATGAATTTTTAAAGAAAATGTTTAAACTTTCAACCAAGTAGTTGATTTTTAACCAAAAATATATATCATCAACGAAAAAAAAGATTTTTATTCCAAATAAAAAATAGTTGAAGTCAACCTAAAAAATTAATAATTATAAATTAAGAGGATTTCTCTCCCACCAATAAAGAGGAATGTAGGTAACAAAAAGCCATACAAAAAAATGAATTAATTTCTCAAGTTCTGATCGACTCTCAGCTTTTCTTTTCATAAACTATTTTTATTCCAAACATCAAACCTTAGGAAAATTGTTTTCTCGTAGGAAAATTGCCTCATTTTAGGAAAATCGTTAGGAAAATTGTTATTGGAACAGAACATAACCGATGACGTGATTCATACCCGATTTACGCAAATCGTGACATAAACAATAAATGCGTCTCGGTTTCTCAGCCGTAAAAATATGCAGCGCATTTGATTTATAACGGGCGATCGCCTCGCTAAGTATAGACGTCGCGACGCCCCTACGAACCATTCCAAGTCATCTCACCGCGAAGAAACTAGACGGCTCCGGTATCAAAGAGAATCTCACTTCCTAAAAATAGGAAATAATGCTCATCTGCATTTTTTTTATAACTAAAGACAACATAAAAAAAGAGCATAAAAAACTTTCTTCTACCAACTTTGAGGCAAAATTCTTGTCTAAAGAACTTTCACACCCTTTCAATTCCGCTTGGAAGATCATAAGACCTGAGTAGGTTAAACTAGGTCAACCACAATACAAGACCAAGGGGTGGAGTTTTTTTTTTGAATAATTTTTTTAAAAATATTTTAAGACAAAATAAATGAGTTATTGGTTATTTTTTTTTTTAGTTTGATTGTTGGTAAAATAAATTCCATTAAAAAGTTGAATTAAAAAAAGAGTTATATTATGAAATACAAAATTTACAAAATTTGCAAAAAAACATAAAATTTTTTGGGAAATATAGATTATAATCGAATTTAGGCCAGTTAAATCATAAAGTCAACTGTTTCACATATCCTTACTGACGAGTCCAGGAAGTCAAACCGGGCGAAACATAAGAAATCAAATTTTTATTTAATTAAAAAAAATATTTTCTCAAAAAATCAATTGCAAAAAAATGACCCTAATGCCAATTGAAAATCTCTACAATTTCTTTTTTCTTTCGGAATACTTTTAAAGACCCATTAACCAAAGTATGTCAAGGAAATGTGGTTTATAATTAGCTATGCGGAAGCCTGAGCTATTTTCAAAAATACTTCACGTCGCTTCGTTTTCTGAATGAAAAAATGACAAAAAGACCATTTAATTTGATATTTTAAATACAATAATTGGTCAATATAATTTTTTTTGTTAAGGTAAGGAGCAACTAAAATTTTGATAAGCTCCAGCAATCTGCAATGTGTAAAGAAATCCAAATTTTTTTATAAATTTGTTATTAATTTTTTCAAATCAGGGAAATTTTGTTTTGATATAGACTCCCTCCAGTAATAGGTGACAAACCGAATAAGGAAAAAGTGATACATCAAAATTAGATTAGGCGGTAGCGCCTGATCTGGCGTCTTATGCAACTTTTGTTTGCATTCAATTTATTTTGATTAACTATTTAATTTATTTAAATAAAGCCAAGTTATTCAGTGATAATCACTTTCTTTTTCATATGAATTTTCTTTTTCACTTGTGCAATTTTTTTATTATAAACCATAAAACAATACTCTGATTTCCAAATATAAATATAGTGATAATAAAGAACGTATTTGATCTATATTCTATTTTTATATCACTTCATTGTACTATTTTTACAGGTTTTATTTCAATCTAAAATAATCAAATAAATAGAAAGTGTTTTAGCTTTATTTAAATAAATTTAGTAGTCATTTGTAATAAAAATAAAAAAATTGTAAAAAAATGCCGGCAGCAGGAATCGAGCCCGGACTTTTCAGTTACGAACTCGAACTGCTACCGCCTTATCTAACCTTTGGGAACGACCTTATACGGGAAGAGTATGAATCCAAACAAAATTCTGAAGGTTGTATTTTTTCCTCGCAAATCTAGAAAAGGCATCCAAAAATTGTTAATTTTGAGAGAAGTTTAAAAAAAGTGGCGTAATATAATTTAGAAACGAATGTAAATTTTTAACTGAGAAAGATCTATTTTCAACCGAGGAGATGAATTTTCAACCCAAATGATGAATCATGAACCAAAAAAAAATTAATTTTTTACAAAGTAGTTCAAATTTCAATCAAGCAGAGTAGAACTTTGCGCCAAGAAGACTAATTTTTTAATAAAAAATACGAATTTACAGAAATATATAAATAAATTTTCGACAGAATATTTCAATTCGCAAAAAAAAAAAATTAAAAATGGAATATTTGAACTTTCAGGTAAATGATTGATTTTCAACGAACGAAAAAACGAATTTTCAATAAAATAGTTGAATTTTCATCTAAAAAAGATCAATTCCCAACAAAAGAGATGAATTTTCAACTCAAATGCTGAATCTTGAAAAAAAAAAAGTTAACAAAGTAGTTCCACTTTCAATCGAGTAGAACTTTGCGCCAAGAAAACTAATTTTTTACTAAAAAATAGGAATTTGACAAAAATGTATAAATTTTCAACGAAATAGTCGAATTTGCAAAAAAAAATTCCAAAACTGAAATACTTAAACTTTCAGGTAAAAGTTTTATTTTCAACAAACAAAAAAATTAAATTTCAAACATTGAGATGAGTTTTCAACAAAAATTATGAGTTTTCAACAAAAATTATGAATTTTCAACAAAAATAGGAAGTTTGAACAAAGTAGTTCAACTTTGAAGATTTAATGATTATTAATTATTTTCTATCAAAAATACGAATCTTCAACCAAATTTCATTTTTTCCTAATAAAGACCATTTTTTAACAAAGTACATGATATTTCAACCGAATAGTTGAAGTTTTGACGATAAAAAAAATTAATTTTCAAGCAAAAATGAAATTTATAAAGTTGCAATAAAAAAAAATTTCAACAAATATTTAAATTTTAAATTTGTCAATTTGTTAAGTTGTTAAGTTTGATATCAAATACAAATGACAAATTCTGAAGAAGATCAATCAACAAAAAAAGGGAATGTTAAAATTTTAAATAAAAATCATTTCATTGTTTAACAAGAATTTCAATTTTAAATAAAGAATAGTTGAATTGAACCAGGAAATGTTATATATTAGATTAAAAAAAATTATTTTCTACCAACAAAGACAAATTTTCCACCCAAGATTATGATTATGATTCCTTATGCAATTTTTTGTTGAAAACTATAACTCAGTACTCTAATTTCAAAATGTAATTATTATAATAAACAACATCTTCAATATATATTCTATTTTTATATATTTTATTTCAATCTCATTTAAAAAATTCTTAAAAGTATTTTTGCTTGATGTAAATGAATTTAAGTCAATTGCAATACAAAAATTGTAAAAAAATGCCAGCAGCAAGAATCGAGCCCGGACTTCCGGTTACATACTCGGACCACTACCGCCTGATCTAACCTTGGGTAACGACCTATTACGGAAGAAGTATGCATCCAAATAAAATTCCAAAGAGAAAAGCACCCAAAAATGAATTTAACCAACAGGAGCAATCACGAGTTTCTACGGGAGTGAAATCAGAATCCAAGTTTGCAGAAAGGAACGCGTGAGACTCGTTTTTCTTTTCCGAGAGTCCTGGTGAAAAAAATGTCCAAAAAGCACGAGGGTATAAAAGACCCGGCGACATTTTCTTTTTCTGGTGTTATGCCACTCCAGGGAAGGCCATTAACTTTGCACACTGCACCTGCACATCGTACGTGCTGCAGAATGATGATGGGGTTTAAACGAAAAAGGGAGGGGGAGGAACAACCCCTATTTTCTTTCACCGACTCTTTCACGTAGCACAAAGACATCACTCTCCCCGAGTATTTTGGACTCGCACTTTCTCATTTCAAAGATATGCTTGAGAAACTGAGAACTTGATAAGAAAAAAAATCCTTCACTCTCGAAGCACGTCGCACTGACACTCAAGATGCACATTTCTTTGCTGATTTTCAGGGTACTTTCCCTACTTTATTGAAGCGGTATTTTCCGCACTTTGATGGACAAATTTCCGTGGTGAAAAATTTTTGCGGTGAATTAATTTTCGTGGTGAAAAATTTCCGTAGTTGAGAAATTTCCGTGGTTGAGAAAATTTCCGTAGTGGTTGACTTGTCTTGATGATGGCTTACCTTGAGAAGAATAGACTGGTGTGACTAGTCAACCGGACTTTTGGCAGTTGACTGTGCCGTCGAGGAAGATTCCTGGACGGATGGTCGGCTTCTTCGGGAGAGACCACGTGATGGATTTTGGAAGAAGCTGATTGGCTGAAACGTTTTTAGGCGAGCTGTGCTGCTGAGCCAAAAATAATTCTAAACTGTAAACGGAGCCGCGACGCCGACGCTCGGAGCGGGCTCAAAACCGGTGAAAAGATGAGTATTCTGTTGATGACGAAAGCGGGTTCCCGTTCGGATGAACCCTCCTTTTTCCATTCTTTTTTAACCATCTCTTCCAAATAGAAATTTTTAAATACTTTCTTCTGTTTCCTTTTCCAGTAGTTTCTTTTTTGGTAGAAAATTAACTTTTTTTTCTACTGAAAATTTAACTATTACATCTGTAGTTGGAAATTTATATTTTTTAGTTAAAAATAAAAGTCTAGCAGACTTAATTTATAAAATACTTTTATTTAATAATTTATCTTCAAGATCGAGATCATGAAGATTATCTTTTTAGTTATAAATTTCATTTTTTGGTTGAAAATTTATCAATTTTCATAAAAAGACATTTTTTTTGCAAATTCAACGATTCTGTTAAAATTTTGTCTTTTTGGGTTGAAAATTCAACTTTTTTTGTATAACATTAACCTTTTTTTTAAATTCATATTTTCTTGCTGATAAATCAACTGAAATCTTCTTTGGATGAAGAATATTTTTTCTAAAAAATTTGTCTTTTTAATTTAAAAGTTCGTCTTTTTTTAGTAGAAATATTGCATTTTTCTTGGACAAAAATGCAACTTTTTTGTTGACAATTCAACTATTTCCTAGAAAATTTACTTTTTGTTTCAAATTTGTATTTTTCTGTTGAAAAGTCTATTGAAATCGTTTCGGATGAAAATGCAACTTTTTGGTTGAAAACTTAACAATCTTCTTGAAAATTCATACTTTTTGGTTAAAAATTTGACTATTCAGGAGAAAATTAACTTATATTTTATACTTCTTATTTTGGTGTTGAAAAATGAACTGGAATCTTCTTTGGAAGAAAATTTAACTATTTTTGAAGTTTCTTTTTGAATTCACCTGTTTTAGAAGGAATATTTCATCTTTCTTGAATAAACATGCAACTCTTCTATTGAAAATTCAAATCTTTTTTGAAAATTTGTCTTTCTAATTTCAAAATTCCCCTGATTCATCAGAAATTACATCTTTTTTGGATAAAAATGTAATTGCAAGGTTTAAAATTCAACAATTTTTCTGAAAAGTCATACTTTTTGGTTTAAAATTCTGCTGTTTTGTTAAAAATTTAACTACTTTTTAGAAAATTCACTTTTTGGATATATTTAATATTTTGGCGTTGAAAAGAGAACTGAAATTTTTTTCGATGAAAATTCAACTATTTCAAAAAAAATTTTTAATTAAAAATTCAACTGTTTTAGGAGAAAATTCATCTTTCTTTGATAAAAATGCAACTGTTTGCTTGATAATAAAACTATTTTGTTAAAAAATAATACTTTCGGTTGAAAATTCTATTGTCTTTTGAAGATACAACTATTCAGTAGAAAATTAACTTTTTGTTTAAAATTCATATTTTGGTGTTAAAAAATGAACGTAAAGCTTTTCTGGATGAAATCTCAAGTTCAAAAAAAATTTGTCCTTTATTTTCATACAAAATTCATCTGTTTTGGTACAAATTTCATCTTTCTTGGATAAAAATTCAACTATTTGGTAGAAAATTCAACTATTTCATTAAATATTTATCCCTTTTGGTTGAAAAAATTGGTCTTTCAGGATGAAAAATTCATTTTTGTTCGTAAAAACTTATTTTTTGTGAAAAAATTCACATTTT
>CAKNXH010000794.1:0-30729 GCA_932178445.1 Andricus quercusramuli | reverse complement strand
ATTGTTTTTTTGAAAAAGTTATCTGTAGAGAAGAAGAGAATTGACTGTTAATCGATCTTATCAAACCCTTTTTTACTCAATGAAGATGAACAATAGTTTATCAGCAAGTAGAACAAGTGGTACATAGTCAGGCAGGGTACGCCAAGCATCGCCTAGGTAAAACAGAATTCAGTGATACCATCGATGGATAAAGGCTGCCTCGAAACTACAGAGCTTTCACAACAGGTGGCTATATTCTTATTTTGCAAATATTTTTATTATTATTTTAGTATATTATAAACAAATAATTTGATTTTTTTAAATTATTTATCATAATTATCAATGAGAAAAATGAAATCATGGACAAAAAATTAGAATTTCTTTATTTCGGAATTAAATAAAATATATGCTCGACCTTCATGTGGTTTGAGCATTTAATGAGCATTTATGAGAATTTAGAATTAGGATTTGAAAAACCGTATTTTTTACTTTTATTAATAATAATTGCATTATTTAAATTTCCCGGGAAAATGTATCGCTGCATATTCGAAAGGGCGCTAAATTTAAATGATAGAAGAAGTCAAAGTAATAGACAACATATTATTCACATTAAACAGTGCCTTATTCAGAGTTGCTACAACATTCCAATTTCTAAATTCTTCCAAGTATAAAACCAACCATACACCTAGAAAATTATTAATGTAAATGCAAAATAAATTTTGTTTCTAAACATATTTAAAACACTTTTTGGTTGTGTTTTAAAGTCAAAGAGATAATCGTCAACCAAAGAAATGAATTTTTAACTGAAGTGGTGAATCTTAAACCAAAAATATGAATTTTGAGCCAAATAGTTACTTGAATTTTCAACCCAAATAATTAATTGTATAATAAAAAAGACTCAATTTCGACAAATTTAATGAATTTTCATCTAACAAAAAATCAATTTTCAACCAACATTAGAATACTTAAAAGGTCAGAAAAATATATGTTTAAACAGAAAAAGAACGAAAAAAAAATTCATCACAAAAAAAAACTGATTTTTAACCAAAAAAAGAAGAATTAAATTTTCAGTCAAGACAACCAATTTTCAAGAAATAAATTAATTCTAAAATAATATAATAAATCAACGAATCAAAAATATAATATTCTCTTTTGCAGTTAGAAAACTAAATTTAAAAAAAAACTAGTTTTCAGCAAAATTGATTATCTATCAACTAAAAATATAAATTTTCAAGCGAAAATGGAATAGTTATATCTTTAGTTAAAAAATTAATTTTCAACTAAAAAGAAAGGAATTTTCAACTGCAGAAATGATTTTATAATCACAATGATGAATTTTCAACAAATAATATGAAATTTTGTCCAAATAATGGAAAACGAATTTTCAACTCAAGAATTTTTTTCCAATGAAGGAAATTAATTCCTAACAAAAAATAGAATAGCCTAATTTTTCACCGGGCAGATCACTTTTTACGAGAAAGATTACACTTCTATCAAAAATGAATAATTTTCCATAAAGAATGGAATATTTAAAGTGAATTTTCAACTAAAATGATGAATCTTCAACTAAAGAAAATTTAATTTTGACCAAATACCAGATTTTCTAACAAAGAAGACTCATTAATGAATTTTTATCTATCAAAAAATCAGTTTTCAACCAAAATTAGAATAGTTAAAACGTGAGAAACATAAATGTTCAACCAAAAAGAAGAACGAATTTTCAAACAAAATTTGCCATAACAAAGAACTTATTTTTTAACTGAAAACTGGGGAATTCAATTTTTAATTAAAACGATTAATTTTCAATCCAAAAAATGAATACTCAAGAAATATAATGAATCAATAAATCAAAAATATAATATTTCAATTTGCAGTTAGGAAAATAAATTTGAAGAAACGAGTTTTCAGTCAAATTAATTATTTATCAACTAAAAAGATACATTTTCAAGCGAAAAAGGAATAATTATATCTTTAGTTAAAAAATAGATTTTTATCTAAAAAGAAAGGAATTTTCAATCGAAAATTTTTTTTTTCAATCACAATGATGAATTTTCAACAGAAAATATAGAATTTGGTTCGAATAGTAGATTCTCCATTTGTTTCCAATGAGAATATTTAAAAAATTAAAGTAAAATTAAAGAATGGAATATTTAAAGTGAATTTTCAACTAAAATGATAAATCAAAAGTGAATAATTTTCCATGAAAAACGGAATATTTGAAGTGAATTTTCAATTAAAATGATAAATCTTCAACTGAAAAAAATTTAATTTTTAACCAAATACATGAATTTTAAAATAAGAAGATAAATTTTCTACCGAAAATAAAGTAGGATAATTTTCAGCTCGTAAAATAAATTTGCAGACAAAAAAGAAACGAATTTTCAACAAATGCATTTTCAACCAATGAAATTAATTTTGTATGAAAAATATGAAATTTCAACTAACGAGAGTACTCTCTTACAAAAAAAATCGTATTTTCAACAAATAATTGATTTCATAATTAATAATTAATTCTCAACCAATAAGATGAATTTTTAACAAAGTACATGAATTTTCAACCAAATATTTGAATTTTTAAAGGAACTGCCAACCAAAGGGATGAATTATTCACCAAGAATATTAAATATTCTCCCACAAAATTCAACTTTTCAAATAGAGAAATCAATTTTCTACTAGAGAAATCAATTTTCAGTTAAAACTATGACATTTCAACGAAATATGGAAAAATTAAATTTTAAGTTAAATTAATTTTTGAAAACAAATTCAACAAAATAGTACAATTTTCAATCAAAAGACAAATTTTCAACCAGTTGAAATAAACAAAAAAAAAACAAGATTTTTTAACAAAATTGTTGAATCCTCAAAATACTTTTTGACAAAATTTATTAATTCTCAACAAAATAGATGAATTTTCACACAAATAGTTGAATTTCAACCAATTTTAAACTAGTTGAATTGAACCAAAAAAAATTTTTTCCACACATTGTTGAATCCTCAACGAAATAGATGAATTTTCAATCAAGAAAGATAAATTTCGAACTAAATAGTGAAAGCATATTTGAAAAGTTCCCAAAAAATTTGGAATTTTTAAGATTTCGAGAAAAAAGAAACTTGTGAAGAATTTTTCAAGATTTCAACTTTTAAGAGAATAAAAAAAAATCTTGAGATTCGTGGAGAAATTTCAAATGATTTTTTATTTTCATTAAATAAATTTGGAAGAAAATTGAAGAAACTTTTATAAAAGTTTATTTGAATTGAAAAAGAAATTTGGAAAGAGATCAAGTCATTCTAATTAATTCTAGCAGAGGCGTTTGAAAAATCAATTTGAAGATAATATTTAAAAAGATTTTGAAGAATTTCATGAAGCGTTCTCTAGGAATTTGCGAAGGTTTGAAGAATTACAAATATTTCAAAACTTGAAACGATTGCTGAAAATTTACGAAATATATTTCAATTTCTATCAAACTTCTAAAAGTATGTTCATTAGGGTGGTCCAAAAATGCATTGAAAATTTTTTTTTTGAATTTTTATCGGGACACCCCCCCCAAATTTGTTCAAATCCACCCAAAAATAAATCAATTCTTTTTTGGTTTGAAAAAAAATGATATTTAGGAAAGACGCGGTTTTTTCACAAATTTTCAATTCTTTGTCCAATTTTCAAGAAGAGGGAAGTGATAGTTCATCAGTGTTAACAATAGTGATTGTTTAAAAAATTTATGATAATTATTAATAATATTATATTTGAATAATGCTAGAAAGAAGCGGATTTTTTTTTAAATTCCTGGCTTTTTGTCCAATTTTCATCTGTAGTGAATTAATAATGAATTCAAGTCAACAAAATGATTATTTAAACAATTTCTTATAATTATTAATAATATTATATTTAAATAATGCTAGAAAGATGCGGATTTTTTTTAAATTTCTGGTTTTTTGTCCACTTTTCTCTCGGAGTGAAGTAATAATGATTTCAAGTTAACGAAGTAATTGTTCAAACAATTTCTTATACTTATTAATAATATTATAATCGAATAATGCTAGAAAGATGCGGTTTTTTTTAAATTTTTGGCTTTTTGTTTAATTTTTATTTGGAGTGAAGTAATAATGAATTCAAGTTAACAGAATAGTTGTTTAAACAATTTATTATCATTGTTGATAATATTCTCTTTGCTTAATCGGTAGAATGTTGCGGTTTTTTCTGAAATTTTCAACTGTTTGTTTATTTCATATCAGGCGTGACATGATAATTAATTAGATTTAGCAAAAATAATTGTTTAAACAAATTATTATTGTTTATGACTATCTTCATCTATATCGATTGCACCTGATAGTTGCGGTTTTTGGAAATTTTTACCTTCCTGTTCTTTTTTGACTTAGTGAGGTAATAATTATTTCAAGTTAACAGAAAAGTTGTTTAAACAATTTGATATTGTTTATAACTATCTATTTTCAGATAAGTGCTAGAAAGTGGCGGTTTTTCTAAAATCTTTCACTTTGCATCGCCTTTTTATTTATGAACAAGTAATAAGTCAACCAGAACAAAAATGATTTTTTAAAAGGTATTGTTGTTTTAAGTGAATTATTTTTGCTCTTTTCACAATGCTTTAAAAAAATTGATTGAAAGAAAACAAGCTATTTTACACAAGAGCCAAAAACAAAGAATTTTAAATATCTGTTTTATTTCAGAAAAATATATATTCACGAAAAGGAAAGAGATTATTTAAAATACAGTTCCCTCTAACGTTTATTCATTAATTGTTAGTAAGGAAGCAGGCGAAACAAAGTGAAAAATGTTAGAAAAAAATTTTCACTTCACTACAGATGAAAATTAGACAAAAAGCCAGAAATTTAAAAAAAATCTGCATCTTTCTAGCATTATTCAAATATAATAATATTAATTTTCATCATAAATTGTTTGAACAATCACTATTGTTAACACTGATGAACTATCACTTCCCTCTAATTGAAAATTGGACAACAAATGGAAAATGTGTGAAAAAATCGCGTCTTTCTAACTTCATTCTGTAAGCAAATTGCTAAAAACAATAATAAATTGTTTAAACAATTCATGAAAATATCTAATTTTCAGTATAAAGTCAAAACCCATTTTTTCACTTATGGGGTTTCTTTGGGACCCTATAAAAGAGACTTATGGTGTCGGTTTTTGAAAAGTGATATTTTTTCGTATTCTGTGGCTAATTGTGAAGGAGAAATGTTGAGTTTCAACTCGATTGAGATAATATTGAGGCTTCTGAATAAGATTTACAAAAACGTTTTTTTTTCTTGGGGAAGTACATGTTAAGCTTCATGGGGCTTGCGCCACCCCTAAATATCATTTTTTTCAAAAAAAAAAAAATGGAATTATTTTCGGGTGGATTCGAACAAATTTGGGGGGTGTCCCCATGAAAATTCTAAAAAAAAAATTTTTTTGGACCACCCTAATGTTCATATATATTAAACTGACTCGAATTCTTCCTGATATTTTGTAAAATCTCGTGAAATAAAAAAAAAGATGTTTCAACAAATTTTCCAGATTCTTTTTCATTACACCTGAAATTTGCAAAAATGTTTTCGAATATTCTTTAGAATTTCCGAATCCAATTTGAGTTGTCAATTCGCAAAGTATCATAGTGAAAGTCATCGGGAAAAGAAATTTGAATTCTCATGCAAAAAAAGATTTTTGTTTTACTATTCAACAATAAAATATGAGTGTCAAACATAAAGTTTTTTATCCAGGAAAGATGAACTTATTACTAAAACAGATGGATTTTCAAATCAAATTTTCAAAAAATTCAAATTTTCATCAAGAAAACATTTTAGTTCGACTATTCAACACTAAGATTTGAGTTTTCAACAAGAATACCATTTTATGCGAAGATACTTGATTTTTCAACCCAAAAAATACGAATTTTCAATAAAACAGTTGAATTTTTAACCAAAAAGGATGACATTTCAACTTTAACTTTAAATGATCCAAAAAGATGAAATTTCTACTAAAACAGATGAATTTTTGAATTGAGTGAACAAAATTTCAAATAAATAGTTGAATTTTCATCCAAGAAAGATTTCAGTTGACTTTTCAACACCAAAATATGAATTTTAAACAAAAAATAAATTTTCTATGGACTATTTGAATTTTTATCCGAAAAGAATGATTTTTCAACAAAACTGTTAAATTTTTAAACAAATTATAAATTTTATAGCTGAAAGGGTAATCTTCAGGAGAAAGAATTCGCAAAAAAAGTAATCACATTTTAAGTCATATGGTGACCTCTATTTACTAAAATTAAAACCAACAGAAGCGGAAAAGTAGATCTCTCATTTTATCGATCGCCGATCATTCTTTCGATTTATTAATTTCTACCATTACTTTCAATGCAAGATGTTATTAAAGATATCTCTGGTACATAAAGTGATTATTTACTTCAAGGCTATGTAATTTAATATAAGCTATAATTTTTACGATAAAAGATTATAAAAGTCCAAAGTACCTCTATTCCAATTGTATCATTTTTGTAAATCTTTGTGATGTTGTGAAATAAGTACCTCAATTATGCTTTTCATATTATATGTACATATATTTTACTCTTCTATGGAATTAGTTACAAAAATTATTATTTATTTAAATTTTCAGAAAAATATAAAGTAACAATTATTCGAATGTTTCAGTGAAAATAATTGTTTATTGATTTTTATTGTTAAATGATTAATCAATATGTACATATATTTCAATTTTCTCTGGAATTAGTTTTCAAGGTCATTAAAAAATTCAATTTCAAACGAAAAAAATATATACAATGTAAAAATTATTTGAATGTTTCAATCAGAATAGTTGTTTAATGCTTTTTATGTATTAAATATTAACTGATTCTGTTTGAAATTACACTTTCTAGAACAAGTTGAAAGATTATTGAGAAATTAAATTTAATAAAAGAGAAGTCAACATTTAAAAAAAAATCTTTATAAAGTGAAAATTATTTTAAAGTTTCAATGAAAATAATTAATTAATTATTAGCTGATAATTTTTCTCGCTATATTAAATTAAATGAAGTTAAAAATTCTGCTTTTTTTAGATTAAGTTACATAAATTGATAATTTAATTTGAGGTTTTATAATTGAACATTGGATGTGATTTGTATAGTAAAAATTTATTGATTTTTAAAATGTCCTTATTGTAATTACATAATTTCTCAAATGTAACTGATTTTGTGAAATGAGTATCTGAATTCAATTTTCAAAACTATATTTAAATATGTTTTATTTTTTCTGAAATTAGTATAAAAGGTTATGAATGAATGAAATTTTTAGAAATAAAAGTGAAAATTTGCAACAATTTGAAGTAAAAATTATTTGAATGTTTTAATTAAAGTTATAGTGTATTGCTTTTAATTTTTAATTTTTGTGATGTTGTGAAATAAGTATCTGAATTCTGCTTCCAATATTATATGTACATATATTTCACTTTTCTATGAAATTAGTTTGAAAAGTGAATATTAAATAATTCTAAGCTACATGGATTTATGAATACGTTATTTCGGAATCTAATTTCAGCAAGAATTGAAGTAGTCAAAAACTTGTAAGAAATGAATAGTTATTCGAAAATTGAGTAAATGAGAAAAATGAACGAAAAAGTTAGCGCGCGCACATAATAATCTAGTAAATATAAATACAAGGCACATACTTTACTAACAAGGATATTATTTCAGGGTTACCGCAAAACTTCATTTGACAAATTCCCTAATTTTTCACAGAATAATTTTCCATTTTCCCTGGCCATTATAGAACCGTTATAGAAATTCTCTTACTTTTAAAAGATTTTTCTTCTAAATTCCTGACTTTTTCCCGACGTCTATACAATTACTGTGAGTTATTTGTTTCATTCGAAAATTTCCAAAAATTACGTACATGAACAAGCGACCCTAGTTCTAGTAGGGTCTAGTAGGGTTCTGGTCAGTTTGCCCTACTTCTGATGTGGTCCTGGTCAGAAAAACGGGCTAGAACCTGACAAGGGTGTAACGCTTGAACTCTCCAATACCCTATGTAGGGGAAACTAGTTAGGTACTTGTCAGCTTTTCTAGTCAATGCCTTTTTTCAAAAACTATAATCTTTGACCATTTTAAATAGAAGAACTTATCTAAAATCGCTTTGTGTGTATTATGTCGGAAAATCGCATCATTATTGATAGGGATTGTTACATTCTCATCATAATGAGAAGGTATTGGTTTTATTTTCAATTTTGGTACTCCTGCCGGCAAATATTACATTCTTTCCAATGCACTTTAACCTATAAATTTTTCCTTGAATGAAAGTGTCGAAATTGCAAAAATAATCCAGAACTAAAATAACAAATTACTTTCCTGGAGATTTTGATAAAATTGATGAAGTCATATTTTTGCACTTGGTCAATCTCAATCACTTTTTATTGCGTCTCTTTTCCTCTCAACACACGTGTTACAACATGAAACTTTGCAATGTCGCCATACTAACTACTAAGAGCAAAATGTGACTTGTGTCTCGTGCCGCTAGGGTCGCACTTAATGGCGCGGTATTTTTGAATGTAAAAATTCTTTTTCTCTAACAAATGTCCAATTATTATTTGATTTTTAAATTAAATTGATACTACAATCGCGCAAAAAGATTTTCACCTGCTTTTTGCATCGTACTTTTGAATATAAAAAATTGAGACATTTATAAATAACGTACCTAGTAATTAATAAGATAAACAATATGTATATTTAAATAACATGATTCATATTTAATTTGAATTTACAATACGTCTTAAGGGCAGTGTACACAAGGAAATAATTGTAATATGTGGCTGTGTCGATGTTTGGTTTTCATTTTTGGGTAAAATTATTTTCATTCAAAAAAATACTATATTAATTCCATGGTTTGAGCACTGCGTAACGTTATAGTGTGGCTTAACAAAAGTAGATCTGGCGAATACCCGACTTGTGGCTTTACCCAAAAACTCTGGTCAAAATCAAGTAATGAGAAATTATGTTATCATTCGTATATGAGTATAATCTAACTATTTGCAAGCCGGAACAATCAGATCATATTGTGTTAATACTTACATATAGTCCTATTATGCTGCCCGCTTAGCACCATATTATAATTTATTTCATTTTATTCCGAATAGAAAAACTGGTCAGGGCCTTGTCGGAAAACTATTTTAAAGGGGGCTAAATAGGAAAATTTCTGCACGAGGATGACGACAACGGCGAAAGCGACCACAAAAATAATAATGACAGCAACGACAGCAAAGATGACATCTACATTTTATTAAAGTAAAATCCGCGAAATTAAATTTTCCCAATACCTTCTCATTGAGATTTGAATGAAGAAATGGTGACGAAAATTTGATCAAATTTGGTTTGATCTGAACACACACGTCAGACGTCAGTTGTCAATCAATAAGATGTTTCCTACCCTTCTCTCTGTCCCTGTAGTGAGGCTGCAAGAGGTTGATGCGTGGTACAGACAACCACTTCAACTCTCTCTCTCTCTCTCTTTCTCTCCTGTAGCCAGGCTCGAAACGAGGCGTCGTTGGTGGGGTGGGTTGGATTCTATTTTCGGAATGTGGGTCACCCATAAACCCGAGCTTGTCCCGTGACGTCACAGGAGCGAGCGGTCGTCCTAGCAACAAGGACGCCGGGTCAATTACCTTCCTCAACGAATAGGTTAGAGGTTATGGTATCAAAGTGGGAAATCCATAGTTTCGGGACTCAATCCTTTTTCCACCTTTTAATAGTTACTAGAGTATTATATGCGCGTGCTGACTTTTTTGTTCATTTTTTCTAATTTACACAATTTTCGAATAACTATTTATTTCTTACGAGTTTTTGACTACTTCAATTCTTGCTGAAATTAGATTCTGAAATAACGTATTTAGTGAACCCATGTAACTTAGAATTATTCAATTTACGATTACTATTATCACCAGTAAAGGGCGAGACATCATTTGAAGATTTAAAGTGCACGAATTGACCAACATAATAATCCGGAAACTAATATCAATGATAATTTTTATAATTACATGATGTTATTTGGTGTCGACCAGGTGATAAAATTCATTAGCAGATGTTAATATTGTTGGTATACTGGACCAACAATTTTTTATTTTATTTTTTTTTATTTATTTTTTTTTTTTATTAGAGAAACTTCAACGTTTCGCCCTTCGACGAAGGGCATCCTCAGTCGTATTAATATGTATCGCCATCTTGATGGATCATGTCAATATGAAGAAAAAATCCTGAGTAAAGTAAGATCCTGGAGCAAGTCATTTTAGCCGACTTTTTGTTTGAAATTATAAAAAATTTGTCTGAAAACTGATGCAGTAAATGTTAAGAAATATAAAAAATAAGAATGAAATGACTTGCATACTGTATTGGCATTATCAGGATGTTAAGATAAAAATATTGGTGGGCCATCACATTATCCTTTAGCCAAGCAAAAGCTTGGCAAAAGTCAAAGATAATTCTTATAATTATAAATTTAAATACCAATAATGTGTCTTTGAAAATTTTTCCTGGTATTATTACATAAATGGAGATATAAGACAATTCACGGTATATATCATGAAGGAAGGCGGCGTGGTGGTGCTAATGTAGACATGAAAATGTCCAAAAAATAAATTATGATACCTCATATACAAACGATACGTTATTACCATATTTATAAATAACACATTCAAATATATTGATAAATCATCCAAATATATTCTTACTTCACTTTTAGGTTATTCAATATAATATGGTGAAAAAACTGAATTTTTTTACAATGTCATTTGCAGTTACATCCACGGCCATTTTTGTCAATCAGACATCAAAGTACTACATCGAAAATCATTAAAACATTAATACGTATAATTTTGAAGGTTACATTCCGGCCCGATACTCAGTTCACGCAATATAAAAATCATCAAACATGTATTTGCAATGGAATGTTTAAATAATTATATTTATATATTATACATATATATAGTTATATTTTTTAATTTTAACTTTCCTTTCTGATAATATGATTGATTAATAAACTTTCACACTAATTAATAATTTATAAATATAATATTTATTAATGAGCTTTTCAAATAATTCCAGAAATTTTAAGTTCTAATATAATCAATTAATAATAATTTGTACAATGATCATAAAGAGGCAACAATAAAATAATGTTAAACATTACTTTCATCGAAACGTTCAAATAATTTTCAATTTATATATGTTTTGAATTTTGGAATTGCATTTTTGACATTTTGAATCATTGATAAACTTTTATAATGATTCCAGAAAAAAAATTAAAACATATGTCCATATAATTTTGAAAATTGAATTAATCATTTCACAATATTGCAAACATTCAAACAACTATATATTTGTAACGAAGGTGTGTTGAATAAAAAATCAACTTTCATTATATAAATCATAGCCCATATTTAATTACGTAACCTTAAAATGAATGATAAATTTATGTTACTTAATAGAGAAAAATTAAAATTCAATCTTCATGTAATTTGATATTGTGAAAAAAATACATCAGCTAATAATTAATTCACCAGTTCACAACATAAGAAGCATTAAACAATTATTTTCATTGGAACATTCAAATAATTTTCACATTATATATATTCTTTTCATTTGAAAATGCATTTCAATACATTCAATTTATTATAGACCTTTAAAGCTAATTCCAGAGAAAATCAAAATATATGTACACATTAATTAATAATTTCACTTTATATTTTCCTGCAAAATTCAATTAATATTAAATTTTCAAACTAATTTCATAGAAAAGTAAAATATATGTACATATAATATTGGAAGCAGAATTCAGATACTTATTTCACAACATCACAAAAATTAAAAATTAAAAGCATTTAGCTATAACTTTGATTAAAACATTCAAATGATGTTTACTTTACATTATTGCAAATTTTTACTTTCATTTCTACAAATTTCATTTATTCATAACCTTCTATACTAATTTTAGAAAAAATGAATCATATTTACATAATGTTTCAAAAATTAAATTCAGATACTCATTTTACAAAATCAGGCACATTTGAAAAATTATGTAATTGCAATAAGGGTATTTTGAATATTAATAAATTTTTATTATACAAATCATATCCAATGTTCAATTATAAAACCTTAAATGAAATTATCAATTTATGTTACTTAATTAATCATTATTGAAATTATTAACTTATTAACTGATTGAAATTAGTATTGTTTATAACTATATTTGTGTATACTAATGCTAGATGGTTGGGGCTTTTTCCACAATTTTTCACTTTTTGTGAAATTTTTATATGAAGTAAGGTATTGGGTTCTTCATATTATTAACAATAATTGTTTAAATAAATAATTTATATTTTCAATAATAATCTCATCGAATAATGCTAGAAAGTTGCTGTTTTTCTGAAATATTCAATTTTCTGTTCACTTTTCACATAAAGCGAGGTAAAAATTAATAAAATTCAACAAACCTAATTTTTTAAACAAATTGTCATTGTGTATAACTACCTTTCCACATACTTTATAGTAATGCTATATATTTGCAGCTATGTCTTAAATTTTTCACTTTTTGTAAACTTTTCACCTAAATAGGTAATAATTAATGCAACGCAACAAGAATAATTGTTTAAAACATTTATTATTGTTCATAACTATCTTCTCTGAGATAATTGTTAGAAAGTTGCGATTTTTCTGAAACTTTTAACTTTGCTTTAGCTTTTCAGATATGAACGTTTTGAGACCACGTGAGTCAGAAAAAAAATGATTTTTACGAAGGTGTCTCTCTGTCTGTCTGTGGATCTGTCTGTCTGTCTGTAGTAGGTTGTGTGCACGATAACTTTCGAAAAAATGATCAGATTGGATTTTGGATAAAAATTCAAAAAGTAAGCGCATTTTGAAACTTTTTCTGGCCATTTTTTCAAAATTGGAAAATTATATGCACGGCTGTTTCCAACCGAGCAAGTCACGGCTACCCCAAAAAAGAAATAGCTTAACAAGCACAACACGAGAAAAAGTCTCGAAAAGAAAAATGTTTCTTTTTGCACGCCCTATAAGATTATCATAACCACTTTTGGAATTTTCTCGAAAAATAAAAAATTCAAATTTTTATTGCACAAAAAGTAATAAAGGTGTTTGTTTTATTTGTAAAAAAATAACAGTTGAAAAATCTGTCCGATAAGTGGACACATTCTCATCAAAACTTTGCTTATTTAATTTCTCTTTCATTCCGTGTGTGGGTTTTCAGAATATTCCATTTTTTCTCATGTTCTCAGTACTATTTCTAACAATTGGAACAATAAAATAACTATCAATAATGCTAATGATACTTGAAAATTCTTATTTCCACATTCTCATCCAGAGAAGGTATTAGATTTGTGTAAAATTTGACCCCAACCACCCGGTTCGTGTAAAATGTTCACGTTTTGAGACCTCCTGAACCCAAAAAACAGGTTTTTACAAAATGTCTGTCTGTCTATTTGTATGTCTGTCTGTAGATTCTTAGTTTGTCAGCACGATAAATTTGAAAAGAATTAACCAATAGGATTGGGCTTTGGTATACTCTTCAAGTGTCCTAAAATGAAGGACAATTTCGTTAAACAGCCATTTTAGATAAACATTTAAAAGATGAACGCATGTTGAAAATGTTTACGACCATTTTTTTCAGAATTTAAGAATTATATGCGCGGCTATTCAGAGTATTCGAAAATTCAAACAATTTATTCTCATATACTTTTAATTCCCTTCATTTATTTATATAACAGTTACTTGCTTTCTTCAAAGTGGTTGTTTATTTTCTTCTCTTCCTTTTATCTGATCTTATATGTACTTTCCTTGGTTAATAGTTTGACTTTTGTCTTTTTGTGTCTGTAATCATTTTCACGTCTATTTTTCTCCTGTACACATGATATGCTAAACCTCTTGTGATCTGTGCACATACAAATGCAATTGAAAAGTTATTACCAAACAAGTGCTAAAATAGTATATATTATAATAATCAATACTTTTGTATGATATAACCCTGTTATTGGTTACTTGCAACTGTTCGGTTTTCACTGATAAACAAAATCAAATCAAATGCCTATCATTTCCGACCTTTTTTCTTGTACTTTCTTCTGTTTTTGGCGGGTTGCCTGAATTTCATCATTCCACCATGCATCACCAGACATTCTTCCTACAACCGCAGTACCGCACACTTCAGTCGCACTGCTAACCATGACATTCTCAAATGAAGCCGATGCGTTCTCTGTATTCGCATTTTGGACAAAATCGAGTACGAGGTATGAGATGCGTGATAAGCATGTGTTCGTTGAAGCCGAAGGAGGTTTAGCAAAAGAGAATTCACAATAAACAATAGTACAAAGACAATGTTCGTCAAATTTTCTATAAGGGTCATATTAAATGCAAATTTTTCTTCAATCAGTTACTGAAAGGCTTTTTGTTAAATTAATATTTATATTTTGTTCCCAAATAAAAAGTTAATTAAAGTTTCAAATTTCAGAAAAACCTGCAATTTTCTGGCATCATCCAAAGAAAAGATAGTTATAAACCATTACAAAATGTTTTCACAATTGTTTTTGTTAACTTGAATTATTTATTATCTCACTGAGTGAGATGTTATAAAAACTAGAAATTTAAAAAAAACCGCTACTATCTAGCATTTATATAGGAAAAAATAGTTATAAACAATGATGATTTGTTGAAGCAATTTTTTTTCTTAACCTTAATTAATTATTATGTCACTTTGAGTCGAAAATAATCAAATTGTCAAAAATTTCAGAAAGAAACGCAACTTTCTACCATTAAGCAAAGAGAATGTTAATAACAATAACAGTAAATTGTCTAGAAAATTATTTTTTCGACTTACAATAATTATTACCATACTCTGAGTAGAAATTAGACAAAAAGTTAAAATTTAAAAAAAGCAACTATCTAACATTATTTAAGGAGAATATTATTTTAAAAAAAATAATAAATGGTTCAAGGTATTATGTTTTGTTAACTTGAATTGATTCTTATATCAATATATTATATTATATTATTATTATGAATGAAAAAAAATTGTTTAAATATTCATTTATGTAAAAATTCAATCATGAGTAGCAAGTCATAATTTATATGTTGGACATGATTTGTGATAAACGAAAATAATAATTACCTCTAAAAAATCTTATATCCATATTTTTCACTTATGAGGAACAATATTTCAGATACAAATTTAAAATTTTTCAATTTATTTATTTTAAACAAAAAAATGACTTTTCTACTATATAACTAATTGTAAATATAATTTTCCAATAAAATAGATGCATCTTGAACAAAATATTTGAGTTTCCAACAAAATAATAAAATTTTCAACAAATTACTGGAATTTTCAACAAAATAATCGACTTATCCACAAAATCATAAAAATTTTTACCTACAAACATGAATTTTCCACCCAAAAAGATGAATTTTCAACGAAAAAGTGCAATAGTTGATATTTCTACAAAAAAAATAATACTTTGTTTAAAAAGTGAATTTCAAAACCACAATGACGAATTTTTAACAAATGAAGATTTTTCAGCCATCAAGAAAAATGTTTACCTAACTGTTGAACCTTTAAGCCGAAAGATGAGTTTTCTATGTAAAAATTGAATTTTCAATCAGAAAACATGAATTTTCAGCGAAAAAATTAATTTTCAACAGAAGTGAGTCAATTTTCAGCCAAAGAGATAAACCTTCTTTCGAAAAAAAAATCCAACGAAGTAGTTTAGCTCGTACCCACACAGTTGAATTTTCAGTTGAAAAAAAACAATTTTCAACAAAATATTTGAACTTTTAACCAAAGAGATGAATTTTCAACTAAAAATAACGAATCTTCAAATTCAAAAAAGATTTCGATTTGACTTTTCAACACTTCAATATGAATTTTAAATAAGAAGTAAATTTTCTTCGAAAGTGCAGCAATTTTCAACAAAACAAATAAAAAATTTTTAACAAAAAATAATGTCTTTTTAATAAAATTATTGAATCTTCAACCAAATTATTGTATTTCCATCCAAGAGCAGTGAAGTTTCTTCTAAGACAGTTGAATTTTCAAATACAAAAATCAAATTCAAAAAATTTTTGAATTCTCATTTGAAAAAGATTTTAGTTTGACTATTGAACATTAAAATACGAATTTTTTAAAAGAAGTCAATTTTCTACGAAGATATTGATTTTTTAACCCAAAAAGATGAATTTTCAACAAAAACTGTTAAATTTTCAAACAAAAAGAATGGTTTTTTAACAAAATTATTGAATCTTCAAACAAAAAGAGATGCATTTTTATACATGAAAGTTGAAATTTATACTAAAACAGATGAATTTTTAAATCAAAAAGTCAAATTTTAAAAGAATTTCAATTTTCATAAAAAAAATATTTTATTTCGACTTTTCAACATTAATACATGGGTTCTGAACAAGAAGTCAATTTTCTACGAAAAGACTTGATTTTTCAACCCGAAAAGAGGAATTTTCAACAAAACAGTTTGAATTTTTAAACGAAAAGGATGACTTTTCAACAAAATTATTGAATCTTCTATCAAAAAGAGTTGCATTTTTAAACATGACAGTAAAAATCTACACTAAAACATATGAATTTTCAAATAAAGTAAAGTCTTTTTCATTTATTTTCATTTTTTTATTTTTTTTTGGTTATATTTATTATTATTTTTTTATGAGAAAGAAAAACTTGTTGTGGATTGGAAAAAATTTTGGGTTGATATGAATGAAAAACTAAAATAAAATTGTTGGACCACACTACTGTACACATTAAAAATTTTTAATTACTTTCTTTGCTAGCATTTTTTTCCAAATTAAAATCATTTCAGTTTGGAATAGGAGATGTGATGTTTTTTATGGTAGCCATGGCAATCGGTCAATAGGGTAACGATTGATGCACTGTGAAATAATTGATAAAAGGCATTATGCTCTGCAAGAACATTCGTCTCTATATATAGGTAACAGCTCTTCCTTCCGCACATATTCTATAATTCTCGGCAGACCATCTGTTAGCTGAATTTTTTATATGCCTTTCTATAAAGCCTTTATTCACCGTGATTCTACTGTGATAAGTTTTTATCATCAAATTCCAATTTTTATTCCATATCCGGATAAAATTACGTAAAAAAGTCTGGTATTCTTTTATTCCCATTAAACGATTGGCAGATTAATCGATTTTTAAAATATGAACTAGAAAAAAACACGTGTTGAAAGAAAAGCATGACCAATATTTTAATAATATATACATTTTTAATTTAACTTTTCAAACTTAATAATGTTTGTTTAAAACGATTGATGAATAGAAAAAGAAGAAAAAAAATCTACCACAGCCGGGATTTGAACCGGGAACGCCACTATGCATGAGTGGAGCATTAACCAATTATTCCACCGAAGCCTCAGCAGATCCTTTCTCGTTCTACTAGTTTTGATCAACTTAGGTTCAATTTAATTAATATTTGCTTAATATTTTTACCATTAGAAGGTGCTGATGTCCGAGTTTTCGAATGTTCAATTATCTTACGATTTATGTTTCAATTTTGTAACTCTACTTTATGATTTTTTGATATTTTATTTATGTAAAAATAGATAAGAATATTTCTTGAAACAAGTACATAGAAAAAAAAATGGAAATTTATACTCGAACTATAGAGCTTATAGAGTGGGATTGTATACCGTCACTCCGTTGAGAAATTATCGTTATTAAAACGGTATATATTTTTACTAAAAAAATTAGACGTTGTTATTTGAAAATTATACACTTTATTCTTCAATGTAAAGCGTACTTACCACACATGGGTCCAAAAGACCTAGACCCATTTTTGAATAGTTGCCAAAAGTAGACTAATGGCTCTAGCGTCATGCTAAATGGCCTAAAGGGTAGTTAAACTCTTGAACTATCGGCGAATGTTGCTACAAACCGGCTTCTCTTTCATTTAGGTATTTTAAATTAAGGCGCAAAAAGGTCCTGGGTCCTTTGGACCCAGTGTGGTAACTAAGGGATTAAGGATTAAAAAGTGAATAATTAATTTTACATGACGATTTGAAATCAGTTCAAAATTGAAGAATTTCTAGATTTTAACGTTAAGGATTAAACCGTTTAAATTGGAAAGTCTCAGTAGTTAAACAAATGTAAACGCATGATTGAAACTTTAAAAACTATTAAACATTGTAAAATAACTTCAAAATAATATATTCGTACTTCAAGACTTTTATTAAATTTAACATTATTCTTTTTTTGCTTTTAGTCTGAAAGTTGAATCTTTAAAATTTGAAATTTTCTAATTAGGAAAAACAATTGCTCGATATTTCGAAATTTTTGACTGTTTATTTAAAACCAGTAATTGTAAATCAAATATTCAAAATTAAACAAGAAACTAAACTTTGAAAGCTACAATTTCAATTGTTCTATTTCAAAAAAATTAATTTGCAAGTAAAATTATTGAATTTTTATGTACAATAAATACGCCGATGAAATTTGGCTATTCGTACTGAAATTTCGGTACAAATAGCCTAAGGACTAATTGAAAATAAAATATAGATATGTGCACGTTTCGAACAAAAAATGGAGAAGATTTTTAAGAATTGTCAAAGGCTTCAAAACTATAAGAAACATTTTCTTAGGATTTCTACGAGAATTGAAAATGACCTTTTATTTTGAAAAATTAATTTCAAGACAATTTCTGAAAAAATTGAAAATTAATTCATAACACGGCCACAAAAAAAATCGTTTTTTGGGCCTGGAGGTCAGGCGATGTTGACTATATGCTTTTTGGGTCGCTGAAACCGAATCTCATGTCCAAAAAATCCCAGCACGTCAGGGTTCTTACATCACCTTATAACCGGACCTTATAACGGATTCGGACCTAGCGACCCCAAAAACATATAGTAAACGTCTGAACCTCAAACTCGGAAAAAAAGTTTTATGAGGTTTTTTGAGGTTGTGTCAAAACTCTGACTTGCTGGGTGTTTTTGGACCTCATATTCGGATTCAGCGAGCCCAGAAACAAATAATAAAAATGGTCTGACCTCCAGACTTGAAAAAAATTTATGAGGTCTCATAAGGTTATGTAAGAACCCTGACGTGCTGGTTTTTTTGGACCTCGTATTCGGATTCAGCGACCCCAAAAACATAATAAACATGGTCTGACCCTTGGACTTGAATGAATAAAGTTTTATAAAGTTTTATGCGGTTATGTCAGAACCCTGATATGCTGGAGTTTCTGGGACCTCGGATTCGGATTCAGCGACCCAAAAAACATATAGTCAACATGGTCTGACCTCCAGGCCCTGAAAAACGATCTTTTTTGTGTGGCTGTGTAATTTGAAAAAAAATGTGAAAGAACGTGCAGATGTTTCAAGATTTTGAAAAAAAATTTTGAAACCTTTGAAGGATTTTTACACTATTTAAAATACAAATATTTTAACTTCTAATTTGAGAAGTGTTCAGTTTATAACAAAAACGCAATCGTTCAATTTGTAATATTTCTAGCTTAAAATTGCTTAAAATGATTTGCAGTTTAATTTTTATTACTTCAAATGGACACATTTTTAGCTTTAGAGCTAAAATGATATAAATTCTTAAAATTAATTAAAAAAATGAATAGATTAAATCAAGTTTTGATACACTTTTTTTTTGGTCCTAAAAGAAAGAACGCGTTCGTAAACCAGCATTCTTCAACAACGGTTATGGTTCTATCCATCGAAAATGCTATTAAAAAATCGAATATTACAGTTTTATGCCAAAGGAGGACAGATAAAAAGGAAATGTTTGAAAGAAGAATTGAACCCCTTTAAAATCTTCACCATTTTTCTCCAAACAATTTTTTGATAGGACTCGTTTTTCAGGTTTTATGCCTCGAAAATGAATAAGTCAAAAATTCTAATTTTAGGCCAAATGACGACAGAAAAGTAAAACAGTTTGAGAAAAGAATGTAAGCTTTTGAGAAGACCTATAATTTCTACCTTGCCCATTTTTTGATAAGACTTGATATTTTAGTTTTATTTTTTGAAAATATTATTATTTTTTATTATAATTATTTTTTTATAGGACTTGTTATTTCCATTTTATTTATCGAAAATACCATGAAAAAATAGAAAATTCAAATTTTGAGCCATACATTTTATATTGGTTTTATTTATTGCGGATGCTTTTGGTGGGATTTCATGTTTTAGGCTAATTGAAGAAAAGATGGGTACTCTCAATTAATTCAATTTGAACTAGATTACTGATTCAGAAAATTAAGAAAATCAAATTAATTTTTTCAAATAATTTTCATTAAAAATTAATTAAGCTTTCGAAAATATTGTTCTTATTTATTATTTCAATAAAATATTATTGCTCAATTGAAGTTCGGATTTGGTTTCTAAGTATTAATTCCAAATGGAGAAAGTGGTTAGTTTCAGGTTTACAAATGAGGAGTTCTGCAAAATTGTTGAAATTTAGTTTATAATTTTCTCTTATTAATACTTAACTGAAGGAAAATAAAGTGAATAAAAATGATACGTCTATAAACTTTGATGATAGAAGCTATATTTCATAGATGATATCGATGTCGATTTATACATTGCGTAGTGTTTTAAACTATTATTCATCATATCATTTATCATATAGAAATCTGTAAATAATGTCAATTTACACATTTTGTAGTCGTTTCACCTATTTCGCTTGCAATTCTCTTTCAAAACATTAGTAAATTACTATATTCTGATACAGTAAATATAATCACAGAATTATGCAACTATGTAACAGCTGTCCTTTTTATGGAAGGAAAATTTTTCAAAATCAAGTTTATTCTTCAAATATCTACACGCCAGTTTGCATGGATAATACCAGTATTCTGCGGGAGTAAATCTAAAAAGTAAAATTTGCTAAAAATGTATTTCTCATCTCTTCTCATAAATAGTTTGTCAATAACTATAACATTACAAAGCCTAGCAATTGCACAAAACTCTAATTGGCTTACTGACGTAGTGGAAGATGTGAAAGGAAATTCAGCAACGTATCAAGCAATGTTGATTGTGGAGAATAACCAAGATCTAAAAATTAATAAAATCAGTGGTGCGATTTCGAAAAGTGTCCCAAGCACAAAAATCAATTTCGACAAAGCTAGGTTTGAAAATGCAAACAATTTTACAAGTAATCTGCTTTTCAAATCACCTCGACAAACTCTCTTCGTAGTGATTCAGTTCGCGAAAGACAATTTGTATTCCTCTCGCTTGACTAACCAGATAGCTTTTATCAGTGAAATATCACCAACGAAAATTCGGCCAAAATGTTTGTTGTTTGTTCCACATCAGGAAAACAGTATTCTTCGGAAAGAATTGCTTATCTCTCTATGGTCAAAACACTTTCTCGACTTCACGATTCTGGAACTAATACAGAAAAATGCAAAGAATGATCTTCTTCTGGAAGATCATCAAATTGTAGTAATGATGCACTATTATAATCCATTTACTGAAACTTACATAAGGAAGAAGTACTCTTCAAAATCTGATATCTTTTCTAATAAGCTGCTCGATATGAATGGATTTGAGATGCTTGTGGCTTCAGTCAATGAACCACCTTATATCTACATAACGAGAAATTCAACTGGATATCCGATTGATGCTTCTGGACCAGGCATACGAATGAGAAATGCTTTCGCAAGAGCGATGAATTTTAAGATGAAGGAAATAACGTACAATAGTGAAGATTGGGGGAGAGACGACTGCGAGAGGAACAAAACTACTGGATTGATACGAAAGCTTGCATACAATCAGATTCGATTCATGACTAACCGGGCTTCAAAAATCAGTATCTGTGAGGATATAAGTGAAGGAAGTTATCCATTGGCTCTTACACGGATCATTCCAGTGATACCAATCCTCTTCGAAAAATCACCTTCGTCTTCATTTCGAGTAACGTTCTTCAACACAATTATCGTCATCGGCTCAATCATCGTTTTGAACTGGCTCCTCGTTCACGCCTTAAAATTCGACGCAAATTTATGGACACCATAGCATATGTTCCAAATTATTGTGGCTGTCCCCGTGCTTCAATCCCCTCAAAGATCCACAGAAAAATTTGTTTTCGGATCCTTTCTTATCGCATCACTCTTAGTTCTACCCTCTTTTTCCTGCTGACTGCCGTGCAGTTGACAAAAAATTCAGAGGTGAAGATAGAAAGCTTCGATGATCTACAAAATACAAACTTGGAAGTACGGATGACCAGATATATTCAAACGCTTTCAACAGGGGGAATAGAAGATAAAAAAATTCTCAAAAAGTTGATAAAGAAGGCCGAGATCATGGAAACGTTTGAGAAATGTGTAGAATATTTAAAGACACACAAAAACATCACATGTATTACTCAAACTGCTCGAGCTCAATTCCAAGTAGGAAAACACAACACTGAAAGGAAGGAACGTGTTTTAAAGATTGGTAAACTAAGTTTCAGCGAAAATTATTTATTAATGCGTTTCGAGTTTCGTTCACCATATGTTGAACGCTTCAATCAATTGCTCTTGAGGTTGGCACAGGCAGGGTTATCTAGTTCTTTATATACTTGTAAAACTTATCGGAATCTTAACAGTTTGCAGGAAGTCGAAAAAGGAATGGCAACAAATATCAAGCACCACTTCTTTTGATTGCCTTCAGCGGTTTTCTCTGTTCCATTATGGTCTTTATTTGTGAATTGCTTCTATCATTCTTCCGTAACAGGAACTCAACAAATGAGTAATTCAGGAAATGAGTTTGACAACTGAATAAAGGAAAATTTGTAGTTGGCCGATCAAGAATACTCATTAATTTGTTATTCAGATGCTAATGTCAAATTGTTTCTACACATTTCTCATCATCACTTCTTCAACTGGATTGAGTAGATTGTTAGTTAACACGTTATTCCTGCGAATTTTCATTAGCATATAGAAATTGATTTTCACCTTCTCAACCATATGTTGTATAAGGAATATAGTTTAAAATAGCGTCCTCTCCTATGATGTACTGTCTACTAAAAATTGGAATTGTTGAATAAAAATGGTTCCGAAAATTGTATTCTTTGTCTAAGATTAGTAACTACCACCAAAAAAATCTTTATTGGAAAGAATTTTCGAAGTATAACTACGTGAACTTAATGAATCAAAAGTGACTTGTCGTGATTATCTGATACTATCTATCAATCTCCTATACTCAGCAATTTGTTGTTAAAATGATTTTGCTTATTAAATTCAATCCCGCCAAGTTGCATAGTGTCTAATGAGCTGTTTATAAATAATTAATGATGGATTTAATGATCCTGAATGATAATCTACCCATTAATGGTAATTTGAAGAATCTTGTGGGTTTCAAAATAAAAAATACGATTTTTTAATAAGAAAACCAACATAACAAACCAGAAAATAATCCAAACAGTGAAACTTCTTTAGAATTGAATGAGTTCCGTTAAAAATAACCGATTTTCGTTCAAAAACGTTAACACAGCCTTAAATTGTTCCGGAATTCTAAGATTTCTTTGAAATCTACACAGATCTTTTCGGTGAAAACATTTTCTGACATCTAATCAGAGCGGCGGCCGTTCAAATGAAGGATAAAATGCACTGATTTTTCCCAGTAATTTTTTCCATTAATTTTTGGCGCGAAATTCAAATTTCGACACTCTAGTATTTTAAATCGTATTTTTTTCGAAATCAAAAAGACAAACATTAGCAAAAAAATGCATACTAGAATGTTCCTCAAACTTCTGACACTGACAATATATTTTTTGATACGCAATTCTTCTAATTTCTATATCTTTTGCAGTTGATCAGGCCATTAGAATTTTGGTTAACTACTCGCCAGTTCGTATCGACAATACCAGGATTGTGCGAGAGTTAAAGAAGTAAAATTCACTTAAAATAAAATTGGCTTGCTTTTCTTATCAATTGTTTGTCAATAACTATAAGATTACAATATTTTGCAATTTCACAAAACTCTAATTGGCTAACTGATGTAGTTGAATATGTTCGAGAAAAATCCGCAACGTATCAGGCAATGTTAATTATGGAAGATAACCAGACTTTAGAAATTGAAAACATTAATGGTGACATTTTGAGAAGTTCTGCAAGTCAAAACATCAGTTTGCACAAAGTGAGAGTTTAAAATGCGAAAAATTCCACCAGCTATCCACCTCTCAAATCAACTCGGAAAATACTTTTCATGGTGATCCACTTCTCGAAAGACAATTTTCAATCCTCTCGTTTGACTGACCAGATAGTTTTCATCAGTGGAATATCACTTATGCGAACTCGACCAGAATGCTTGTTGTCTGTTCTGCACCAGAGAAACAGTACTCCTCATACAGAACTGCTTCGTTCTCTATGGTCAAAACACTTCCTGGACTTCAAGATTCTGGAACCTATTCCTGGAACCTATTCTGGAACCAACTTTTCAAGACTAGGGAACAATTTTTAAATCAATTTAGAATCATTGCAATAACTAACAGCTAATATTGAAGGCCATTTCAATCTTGTGATAATTTCCACTTTCTTGAGTCACAATAAAAGATAGATTTGCATAAACTGAGTAGGACATTATGAAAAATTGCAGATAGCTACTGACCATTTCAGCATCTTAAAAAATATATGTAGTTCATCCAGACGGAGGTAGATATTATTGACCCTGCAAAGGAATTAAGTACGCTATCTGAACATCATGCGCCTATATACATTGAGGATAAAATAGAAATTGCACACCTGGCACGCTAACAATTTAAAAAGATGTTAGCTTCTAACTAGCAATTTCATTTTACCAGCAATAAATTTATTCTCGTGTCACAAAGGAGAACTTGATGTTTCTTGATGTACCTATACGTACCAAGAATAAATGAGTTTCTGACCTATAAACAGTGTCCATTTATACACCTTGTTCACATTTGATCTATTTTTCTTGCAAGTTTCTTTCATTAGTTTATCAAATATCTGTATTTTGACACAATAAAAAGGATTGTAGCAGCAAGAGGTAATGTCAATTTTGACAACTTCATTCTTCATCTTCTCGTAATTTCCCTAACAACTACAAATTACTACTCCAACTAGTCAATATTACAATTTTTTTCCATTTCTCCATTGCGAGGTACAAGTAGTAAAATATAGTCTGCACATTTTATCGCCACTTGATCTATTCCCCTAGCATTTTTCTTTCATCAAATTATCCAATAACTATATTTTGATGCAGTGAATAGAATCTCCAAAGTATTAAAATGCAAAATTGGTGTTTTTTTATGGAATAAATACTCTTGGAAAATTAGGTTAATTTTTGAGTAACTGCGCATCAGTTCGCACAAACACTCCTTCAATTGTGTGAAAGAAAATTTAAGCAGGAAAGAAAACTCTCAAAATGAATTGCCCTTTTTTTCTTATGAATTTCTTGTCATTAACTGTAACATTACAAAGTATAGTAATTGAACAAACACATAATTGGTCAACTGACCTAGTGAAATATGTTAGAGAAAATTCCGCGACTTATCAGGCAATGTTGATTGTGGAAACTAAGAAAGATCAAAAAATGGATGAGATCACTGGTGAAATTTTGAGAAGTGTTCCTAGCCGAATGATCAGTTTCAACAAAGCAAAGGTTGAAAATGCGAAACATTTGACCAGTGATGCACTTTTTAAATCACCTCGACAAACTATTTTCATACTCATCCAGTTCTCGAAAGACAATTTGTATTCCTCTCATTTGCCTGACCAAATGGCTTTCATAAGTGAAATATCACCTACACGAATTCGACCAAAATGTTTGTTGATTGTTCTACACCAGGAAAACAGTATTCTTCGGAAAGCATTTCTTCGCTCTCTATGGTCAAAACACTTCCTGGACATCACAATTCTGGAACTTGTACAGAAAAATGGGAAAACTGATCTTCTTTTCAAAGAAGATCGAATTATATCAATGGTGCATTATTATAATCCATTTACCGAAACTTACGTAAGAGAAAAGTACTCTCCGAAATCAGATTTCTTCCCTAACAAGCTGCTCGATATGAAAGGATTTGAGATGCTCATGGCTACAGTCAATGACCCACCTTATGTTTACATGAAAAGAAATTCAACCGGATATCCGATTGATGCTTATGGACCAGGCATTCGTGTAAGAAATGCTTTTGAAAGTGCAATGAACTTCAAGAACAAGGAAATATTATACAATAGTTCTAATTGGGGTAGGGACGATTGCGACAGGAAGAATACTACCGGATTGATACGAAAGCTTGCATACAACCAGATTCGATTCATCACCAATCTGGGTGCAAAAACCACTATCTGTGAGGATATAAGTGAAGAAGGTTATCCCTTTTATATTTCACGAGTCATTCCAATGGTGCCAGTCCTCTTCAAAAAATCAAATTCGACTTCAATTCGAACCATGTTCTTCAGCGTGATTATCATCATTGCCTCAATTATCGTTCTGAACTGGTTTCTCCTTCGCGTCTTAAAATTCAATGCTAATTTATGGACACTATCGCATATATTGCAAGTTGCTTTGGCTGTCCCAGTTCCTCGATCTCCTCAAAGATACACAGAAAGAATTGTCTTTGGATCCGTCCTTACCGCTTCGCTCTTTTTCAGTTCTACCTTCTTTTTCTTGCTGACGGACGTGAAGTTGACAAAAAATTCAGAGGTGAACATAGATAGCTTCGAAGATCTACAGAATACGAATCTGCAACTGCGGATGACAAGATATACGCAAATACTTCTGACTGAGGAAAGTGGAGGAAACAAAATTCTAAAAAATTTGTTGAAAAAGGCCGAAATCGTGGAAACACTTGAGAAATGTGCAGACTACTTGAGGCTACACAAAAACATCACCTGTATTACCTTGACTGGTCAAGCTCAATTTCTATCAGAGAAACACAATATTGCTGAAAAGAAGCGTGTTTTGAAGCTTGGTAAACTAGGTTTCAGCGATAATCGTTTATCAATGCGGCTCGAGCCCCGTTCACCATATGTTGAACGTTTTGATGAAGTGCTTTTGAGGTTGATTCAGGCCGGATTACCTAGTTTTTCATACACTTCTAAATATTGGCATTATGTTCGCAGTCTGCAGGAAGTGGAAGAAGACATGGCAACAAATATCAAGACACCACTTCTTTTTATCGCCTTCAGCGGTTTTCTTTTTTCGATTATCGTCTTTATTTGTGAATTGCTTCTAGCATCATTTACTAACAAAAAGTGAACGAAAAAGAAATTGAAGACAGGAGATTGACATTTGGATAAGGACTATTTGCAGATGGCCCCTTAATCCTATTTTTTCATTTGTTATTGAAGTGCCAAGGTGAAATGGTCTCGTAGTTCTCATTCTCACTTAATCAATTGGATTGAGTAGTTTGTTTCTTACCACGATATTCTTACCAATTTTTATTGTCATTGAGGAATTATTGCTTTACTGTACAGCAATCTGTTGAAGAAAGATTGAAGTTTAAAGTCTCTTTGTTTTAGGTATATTACTATGTACTATAAATTTGAGTTTCTGCACAAAACATGTGTTTCAAAATTTATTTTCTGTGTTTAATTAGTAAATCACACAAAAAAATTTTTGATGCAAGAGGTCTGCCAAGTACAACTGCACGAATTTGTTGAATTGAATTTGGCCATGTAATTTGGGAAAAAATCTTCATAATAAAATGTATTATTTGAGAAACTCTGTTTTTGAAGCAACCTGTAGAAATTTCTTAAATAAATTTCATGAAGTCATTCTAGACTTTACACAATTTGCTAGAAGTATATTATACCAACGTCTACTATACATGGCTTACTTAACCTAAGAGATACTTCACACTCTATAAGATTTTTTAGAAATATATTTTATGTTCTGGAACCTTTCTTCTCTTTATCATCATGAGGAAACAACGACTGAAAGATATAGAATTTAACTTTTTTACAATCTCGGTCCAATGTGAAGATGAGTTTTATGTTATTTTTTTGGATTTTATCAATTTTCCACGCTTTGATACACTCAGATAAAACGGTTTTTATAAATGTGCCTGTCGGTCTATAGTTTGTATAAAGCATATACAGCCACGAGAACTTTTGATAGACTAGTCAAATTCGTTTGAACTTTGGAATACGACTTTAAGTCCTAAAAAAACGATTTCGTTCAGTTGAAAACTAAATTGTTCATCCAAAAAGTTCCACTAATTTGCTTTCGACAAGTTTTCGTCAAGACGCATGGTTTTTAACTCAGCAGTGAAAAACATTATTGGAAATGATAAATTAAATTTCCAGAAACACTATGCTACATATGAAAAAAGTCTGGAAATACGTTTATCACTTTAAAGAACACCTCTGAAATAATGCTAAATGTCTTACTAATGAAACTTGGAGTTTATCTTCCAAACATCGAGAATGCTATTGGCAATTCGAAAATTTTGATTATCAGCCAGACAGCTACGGATACAAAGAAAAGTTTAAAGAAAAAATTGTTCCTTCAAGAAAACTTACCACATCCTTGAACCCATTGTTTAATGTAATTCAAGGTTTTCATTTAGAGGATTAAAAATGCTGTTGATGAATTGAAAATTCAAATTTTCGTGATTGCATAATTGATCACGGAATTATATGAATACATGTGTAAACTGAGCGCAAAGTGCGAGCATTCTTATCAGAATGTGTTCCTTAAGGTCGATAGAGCCTCATGTAAATAAACAAAAATTATCAAATGTAAAACAATATAGAAAATTGTGGACAGTTACTTATGATTTCGTTACAAATATCTTAATATCCAGTAAGTTCAAATTTTAAGGCTCTTTTAATAAAGGCAATTATTAAAAATAAAGTCTATTACTGTGAATTAAAAAATTTAGAAGTATTTTATTTCATTCAAAAATATAAATGCACGATTGAACCTGAAAGAAAATCAAGTGAATAAATATTATGTGTCTATCCCAATATATGAAGAAATGAAAATTACCATTGGATAAGTAACAAACATAAAAACATGTTAAAAGCATATTTCAATCAATTTTCTGCGTTCGAGAGTGGGAATGCCGAATGGTCCTTGTCCATTTGTCGTTGTCATAATTTCAGAATTGATATGTCAAGGATGAAATGAAAATTATCTACCTGACACACTCAAATTTTCAAAAGATAATAAATTTAAATTTAAAAAATTGAAGATTTTTCGGGTTTCAATAGCGTGCGAAACTATCAATGTTGTCATTCAAGTCTTTTTTTTAAACTGAGAGGACGGACAGCCAAATCGGATTGGTATTATATCCGTTGACACTATTGATGTTATTGAGGTGTTTTAAGATTTCGATTGCTTCTCTATGTTTTCTTGGAAAAATATTGTACGTTTTTGCGATGGCGGTTGTTTTGTCAAATAAAATGCTACGTCCTGTTTTGATATGATGCACAGCTACTGCTGATTGCGTGAAATGTTGTAGCCTGACTTTACTCTCATGTTCCTTTACACGCTGACTTACCGGACTCCTGTTTTTTCCAATATAGACTTTGCCACAAGAACAAGGGATTTTATATACTCTCAAATCACTGAAAGGTTCCTTTTCATCTTTAGGGTTGTTTAGAATTGCTGTCCCATTTCCGCAGGTGGCTTAAATATAGTTTGCATGTTGTGTTTGTTGAGAATTCTTCCTATTTGTTCTGTGATACCTTCAATGTAGAATAGAATGGTGCTCGTTTTTCTCTCTCTTTCTTTAGTAGTTTGTGTTGAATTGTTTTTTTTAGAGTATTTTCTTATTGTTTCATTAATTTGTTTATTTGTTTAATCGTTTTGTATTAGGATTTGTTTAAAATTTTGTAGTTCCTTTTGTGAGTTTTCTTTATCTGTTATGGATACAGCTCTGTATACATGGGAGTTGATGACTGATTGCTTTCTGACCGATTTTTGAGATGGGTGGTGGTGGGAGGAGGCATGCAGGTATCTGTTTGTATGCGTGGTTTTTCTGTTAACTTCATGTCCTAATGTGTTATCGGATCTTTTCTAAACTCGTACGTACAAGAAAGGTAATTATTCGTTTTGTTCAATTTCCATAGTGAACTGGATATTAGGGTGTATCTGATTGATGGAATCAACAAATTTGTGTGGTTCATCTAGTCCATGTCTCCAGATGACAAAAGTGTCTATTATTTTTGAAAGATGTCGATTTATAACGAGGAATTTGATTTTACCAACAATAAGTTTATGTTTGTTTGTTCACTTATACGTTATGTCGACATTTGTCCTATTTCTCTCGAAATTTTATTATTAGTTCTACAAATAACTATATTTTGATACAGCAAATGGAATTGCGAAACTATCAAACTATAAAACTGCTGTATTTTTATGAAAGGAAACTCAAGCAGAATTAATTTTATTGCTCTTTGTGACTTGTAATTGGCACATCGTATGACACATTCTTATGAAATCCATTACTATCACCCTAAAATTTAGATGTAATATATTTCAGATAAAGATGGAAACTGACAGATAAACCTGGCCGAAAAAGAAGTGAATTAATAGGAAACGCCTATATTTATTGAGAACAAGATGGAAATTCCACACCGGACACACTAACCATTTGTCATCCATACTAATGCACCTGCACGTATCAAGAATAAATGTAAATTTGAAACCTGTAATCAATGTCTATTTATACATTTTATCGCCATTTGCCCTATTTTTCCTGCAATATACTCTTATGATCCTTATCAAATTACTATATTTTGATACATCAAATATGATCAAAATGAATTTCGCTTTT